>CAMPEZ010000455.1:0-32500 GCA_946811545.1 Netelia fuscicornis | reverse complement strand
TTATTTATTTTATTTATTTTATTTATTTTATTTATTTCATTTATTTTATTTATTTTATTTATTTTATTTATTTTATTTATTTTATTTATTTTATTTATTTTATTTATTTTATTTATTTTATTTATTTTATTTATTTTATTTATTTTATTTATTTTATTTATTTTATTTATTTTATTTATTTTATTTATTTTATTTATTTTATTTATTTTATTTATTTTATTTATTTTATTTATTTTATTTATTTTATTTATTTTATTTATTTTATTTATTTTATTTATTTTATTTATTTTATTTATTTTATTTATTTTATTTATTTTATTTATTTTATTTATTTTATTTATTTTATTTATTTTATTTATTTTATTTATTTTATTTATTTTATTTATTTTATTTATTTTATTTATTTTATATATTTTATTTATTTTATTTATTTTATTTATTTTATTTATTTTATTTATTTTATTTATTTGATTTATTTTATTTATTTTATTTATTTTATTTATTTTATTTATTTTATTTATTTTATTTATTTTATTTATTTTATTTATTTTATTTATTTTATTTATTTTATTTATTTTATTTATTTGATATATTTAATTTATTTAATTTATTTAATTTATTTAATTTATTTAATTTATTTAATTTATTTAATTTATTTTATTTATTTAATTTATTTTATTTACTTTATTTATTTTATTTATTTTATTTATTTTATTTATTTTATTTATTTTATTTATTTTATTTATTTTATTTATTTTATTTATTTTATTTATTTTATTTATTTTATTTATTTTATTTATTTTATTTATTTTATTTATTTTATTTATTTTATTTATTTTATTTATTTTATTTATTTTATTTATTTTATTTATTTTATTTATTTTATTTATTTTATTTATTTTATTTATTTTATTTATTTTATTTATTTTATTTATTTTATTTATTTTATTTATTTTATTTATTTTATTTATTTTATTTATTTTATTTATTTTATTCATTTTATTCATTTTATTCATTTTATTTATTTTATTTATTTTATTTATTTTATTTATTTTATTTATTTTATTTATTTTATTTATTTTATTTATTTTATTCATTTTATTCATTTTATTCATTTTATTCATTTTATTCATTTTATTTATTTTATTTATTTTATTTATTTTATTTATTTTATTTATTTTATTTATTTTATTTATTTTATTTATTTTATTTATTTTATTTATTTTATTTATTTTATTTATTTTATTTATTTTATTTATTTTATTTATTTTATTTATTTTATTTATTTTATTTATTTTATTTATTTTATTTATTTTATTTATTTTATTTATTTTATTTATTTTATTTATTTTATTTATTTTATTTATTTTATTTATTTTATTTATTTCATTTACTTTATTTATTTTATTTGTTTTATTTATTTTATTTATTTTATTTATTTTATTTATTTCATTTATTTTATTTATTTCATTTATTTTATTTATTTTATTTATTTTATTTATTTTATTTATTTTATTTATTTTATTTATTTTATTTATTTTATTTATTTTATTTATTTTATTTATTTTATTTATTTTATTTATTTTATTTATTTCATTTATTTTATTTATTTTATTTATTTTATTTATTTTATTTATTTTATTTATTTTATTTATTTTATTTATTTTATTTATTTTATTTATTTTATTTATTTTATTTATTTTATTTATTTTATTTATTTTATTTATTTAATTTATTTAATTTATTTAATTTATTTAATTTATTTAATTTATTTAATTTATTTAATTTATTTAATTTATTTAATTTATTTTATTTACTTTATTTATTTTATTTATTTTATTTATTTTATTTATTTTATTTATTTTATTTATTTTATTTATTTTATTTATTTTATTTATTTTATTTATTTTATTTATTTTATTTATTTTATTTATTTTATTCATTTTATTGATTTTATTTATTTTATTTATTTTATTTTATTTATTTTATTTATTTTATTTATTTTATTTATTTTATTTATTTTATTTATTTTATTTATTTTATTTATTTTATTTATTTTATTTATTTTATTTATTTTATTTATTTTATTTATTTTATTTATTTTATTTATTTTATTTATTTTATTTATTTTATTTATTTTATTTATTTTATTTATTTTATTTATTTTATTTATTTTATTTATTTTATTTACTTTATTTATTTTATTTATTTTATTTATTTAATTTATTTAATTTATTTAATTTGTTTAATTTATATAATTTATTTAATTTATTTAATTTATTTAATTTATTTAATTTATTTAATTGATTTAATTTATTTAATTTATTTAATTTATTTTATTTATTTTATTTATTTTATTTATTTTATTTACTTTATTTATTTTATTTATTTTATTTATTTTATTTATTTTATTTATTTGATTTATTTGATTTATTTTATTTATTTTATTTATTTTATTTATTTTATTTATTTTATTTATTTTATTTATTTTATTTATTTTATTTATTTTATTTATTTTATTTATTTTATTTATTTTATTTATTTTATTTATTTTATTTATTTTATTTATTTTATTTATTTTATTTATTTTATTTATTTTATTTATTTTATTTATTTTATTTATTTTATTTATTTTATTTATTTTATTTATTTTATTCATTTTATTTATTTTATTTATTTTATTTATTTTATTTATTTTATTTATTTTATTTATTTTATTTATTTTATTTATTTTATTTATTTTATTTATTTTATTTATTTTATTTATTTTATTTATTTTATTTATTTTATTTATTTTATTTATTTTATTTATTTTATTTATTTTATTTATTTTATTTATTTTATTTATTTTATTTATTTTATTTATTTTATTTATTTTATTTATTTTATTTATTTTATTCATTTTATTCATTTTATTCATTTTATTTATTTTATTTATTTTATTTATTTTATTTATTTTATTCATTTTATTCATTTTATTTATTTTATTTATTTTATTTATTTTATTTATTTTATTTATTTAATATATTTAATTTATTTAATTTATTTAATTTATTTAATTTATTTAATTTATTTTATTTATTTAATTTATTTTATTTACTTTATTTATTTTATTTATTTTATTTATTTTATTTATTTTATTTATTTTATTTATTTTATTTATTTTATTTATTTTATTTATTTTATTTATTTTATTTATTTTATTTATTTTATTTATTTTATTTATTTTATTTATTTTATTCATTTTATTCATTTTATTCATTTTATTTATTTTATTTATTTTATTTATTTTATTTATTTTATTTATTTTATTTATTTTATTTATTTTATTCATTTTATTCATTTTATTCATTTTATTCATTTTATTCATTTTATTTATTTTATTTATTTTATTTATTTTATTTATTTTATTTATTTTATTTATTTTATTTATTTTATTTATTTTATTTATTTTATTTATTTTATTTATTTTATTTATTTTATTTATTTTATTTATTTTATTTATTTTATTTATTTTATTTATTTTATTTATTTTATTTATTTTATTTATTTTATTTATTTTATTTATTTTATTTATTTTATTTATTTTATTTATTTTATTTATTTTATTTATTTTATTTATTTTATTCATTTTATTCATTTTATTTATTTTATTTATTTTATTTTATTTATTTTATTTATTTTATTTATTTTATTTATTTTATTTATTTTATTTATTTTATTTATTTTATTTATTTTATTTATTTTATTTATTTTATTTATTTTATTTATTTTATTTATTTTATTTATTTTATTTATTTTATTTATTTTATTTATTTTATTTATTTTATTTATTTTATTTATTTTATTTATTTTATTTATTTTATTTATTTTATTTATTTTATTTATTTTATATATTTTATTTATTTTATTTATTTTATTTATCTTATTTATTTTATTTATCTTATTTATTTTATTTATTTTATTTATTTTATTTATTTTATTTATTTTATTTATTTTATTTATTTTATTTACTTTATTTACTTTATTTATTTTCTTTATTTTCTTTATTTTCTTTATTTTCTTTATTTTCTTTATTTTCTTTATTTTCTTTATTTTCTTTATTTTATTTATTTTATTTATTTTATTTATTATATTTATTTTACTTATTTTATTTATTTTATTTATTTTACTTATTTCATTTATTTTATTTATTTTATTTATTTTATTTATTTTATTTATTTTATTTATTTTATTTATTTTATTTATTTTATTTATTTTATTTATTTTATTTATTTTATTTATTTTATTTATTTTATTTATTTTATTTATTTTATTTATTTTATTTATTTTATTTATTTTATTTATTTTATTTATTTTATTTATTTTATTTATTTTATTTATTTTATTTATTTTATTTATTTTATTTATTTTATTTATTTTATTTATTTTATTTATTTTATTTATTTTATTTATTTTATTTATTTTATTTATTTTATTTATTTTATTTATTTTATTTATTTTATTTATTTTATTTATTTTATTTATTTTATTTATTTTATTTATTTTATTTATTTTATTTATTTTATTTATTTTATTTATTTTATTTATTTTATTTATTTTATTTATTTTATTTATTTTATTTATTTTATTTATTTTATTTATTTTATTTATTTTATTTATTTTATTTATTTTATTTATTTTATTTATTTTATTTATTTTATTTATTTTATTTATTTTATTTATTTTATTTATTTTATTTATTTTATTTATTTTATTTATTTTATTTATTTTATTTATTTTATTTATTTTATTTACTTTATTTGTTTTATTTGTTTTATTTATTTTATTTATTTTATTTATTTTATTTATTTTATTTATTTTATTTATTTTATTTATATTATTTATTTTATTTATTTTATTTATTTAAATTATTTTATTTATTTTATTTATTTTATTTATTTTATTTATTTTATTTATCTAAATTATTTAATTTATTTAATTTATTTTATTTATTTTATTTATTTTATTTATTTTATTTATTTTATTTATTTTATTTATTTTATTTATTTTATTTATTTTATTTATTTTATTTATTTTATTTATTTTATTTATTTTATTTATTTTATTTATTTTCTTTATTTTCTTTATTTTCCTTATTTTCTTTATTTTCTTTATTTTATTTATTTTATTTATTTTATTTATTTTATTTATTATATTTATTTTACTTATTTTATTTATTTTACTTATTTCATTTATTTTATTTACTTTATTTATTTTATTTATTTTATTTATTTTATTTATTTTATTTATTTTATTTATTTTATTTATTTTATTTATTTTATTTATTTTATTTATTTTATTTATTTTATTTATTTTATTTATTTTATTTATTTTATTTATTTTATTTATTTTATTTATTTTATTTATTTTATTTATTTTATTTATTTTATTTATTTTATTTATTTTATTTATTTTATTTATTTTATTTATTTTATTTACTTTATTTGTTTTATTTGTTTTATTTATTTTATTTATTTTATTTATTTTATTTATTTTATTTATTTTATTTATTTTATTTATTTTATTTATATTATTTATTTTATTTATTTTATTTATTTAAATTATTTAATTTATTTAATTTATTTAATTTATTTTATTTATTTTATTTATTTTATTTATTTTATTTATCTAAATTATTTAATTTATTTAATTTATTTAATTTATTTTATTTATTTTATTTATTTTATTTATTTTCTTTATTTTATTTATTATATTGATTTTATTTATTTTATCTATGTTTCCGCGAGGCCGAGAATTAGAGTCTCGAAACTTCCACGAGGTTATACGGGAAGGCGGCAACATCGCTCGTGACTCGGACGACGCTCCCCCCTCCATGGTGCATCGGCGCCGCTTGCCGCCGCCGGCTACTGGCCGTTATTAGTTTTGTATTAGATCATCGTTCCATGTAATGACATCTCTGCGATCTGCGAGTATATCGATTACTTTGTTTTTACAAAAGGGTTAGCTCGACACGATAAACGCTAGTGAGAAGAGGTGAATGTATATTTGTGCGGCTCTAAAACCTATAGTCTCGCGATACGAAAGGAAGGCGAAAGTCAGCTCGGTAGTAGAATACGCGAATTCTAGTTAATCCCGCCATTGTTGTGCGCTCGAGGAAGACCGGCTCTGACTAGTTTAACTGTTATTTGTAATAGACTTCGACGACGAAATAAACGAGTTGTGACCAGTGATCGTCTCAGTGAAAAAACTCCCGTCACCGTTCCCTCACCAGATCCTCGCTCAAACAATTAATTTAATTTATTTTATTTATTTTATTTATTTTATTTATTTAATTTATTTAATTTATTTTATTTATTTTATTTATTTTATTTATTTTATTTATTTTATTTATTTTATTTATTTTATTTATTTTATTTATTTTATTTATTTTATTTATTTTATTTATTTTATTTATTTTATTTATTTTATTTATTTTATTTATTTTATTTATTTTATTTATTTTATTTATTTTATTTATTTTATTTATTTTATTTATTTTATTTATTTTATTTATTTTATTTATTTTATTTATTTTATTTATTTTGTTTATTTTATTTACTTTATTTATTTTATTTATTTTATTTATTTTATTTATTTGATTTATTTTATTTATTTTATTTATTTTATTTACTTTATTTATTTTATTTATTTTATTTATTTTATTTATTTTATTTATTTTATTTATTTTATTTATTTTATTTATTTTATTTATTTTATTTATTTTATTTATTTTATTTATTTTATTTATTTTATTTATTTTATTTATTTTATTTATTTTATTTATTTTATTTATTTTATTTATTTTATTTATTTTATTTATTTTATTTATTTTATTTATTTTATTTATTTTATTTATTTTATTTATTTTATTTATTTTATTTATTTTATTTATTTTATTTATTTTATTTATTTTATTTATTTTATTTATTTTATTTATTTTATTTATTTTATTTATTTTATTTATTTTATTTATTTTATTTATTTTATTTATTTTAATTATTTTATTTATTTTATTTATTTTATTTATTTTCTTTATTTTCTTTATTTTCTTTATTTTCTTTATTTTCCTTATTTTCTTTATTTTCTTTATTTTATTTATTTTATTTATTTTATTTATTTTATTTATTTTATTTATTTTATTTATTTTATTTATTTTATTTATTTTATTTATTTTATTTATTTTATTTATTTTATTTATTTTATTTATTTTATTTATTTTATTTATTTTATTTATTTTATTTATTTTATTTATTTTATTTATTTTATTTATTTTATTTATTTTATTTATTTTATTTATTTTATTTATTTTATTTATTTTATTTATTTTATTTATTTTATTTATTTTATTTATTTTATTTATTTTATTTATTTTATTTATTTTATTTATTTTATTTATTTTATTTATTTTATTTATTTTATTTATTTTATTTATTTTATTTATTTTATTTATTTTATTTACTTTATTTGTTTTATTTGTTTTATTTATTTTATTTATTTTATTTATTTTATTTATTTTATTTATTTTATTTATTTTATTTATATTATTTATTTTATTTATTTTATTTATTTAAATTATTTTATTTATTTTATTTATTTTATTTATTTTATTTATTTTATTTATCTAAATTATTTAATTTATTTAATTTATTTTATTTATTTTATTTATTTTATTTATTTTATTTATTTTATTTATTTTATTTATTTTATTTATTTTATTTATTTTATTTATTTTATTTATTTTATTTATTTTATTTATTTTATTTATTTTATTTATTTTATTTATTTTATTTATTTTCTTTATTTTCTTTATTTTCCTTATTTTCTTTATTTTCTTTATTTTATTTATTTTATTTATTTTATTTATTTTATTTATTATATTTATTTTACTTATTTTATTTATTTTACTTATTTCATTTATTTTATTTACTTTATTTATTTTATTTATTTTATTTATTTTATTTATTTTATTTATTTTATTTATTTTATTTATTTTATTTATTTTATTTATTTTATTTATTTTATTTATTTTATTTATTTTATTTATTTTATTTATTTTATTTATTTTATTTATTTTATTTATTTTATTTATTTTATTTATTTTATTTATTTTATTTATTTTATTTATTTTATTTATTTTATTTATTTTATTTATTTTATTTATTTTATTTACTTTATTTGTTTTATTTGTTTTATTTATTTTATTTATTTTATTTATTTTATTTATTTTATTTATTTTATTTATTTTATTTATATTATTTATTTTATTTATTTTATTTATTTAAATTATTTAATTTATTTAATTTATTTAATTTATTTTATTTATTTTATTTATTTTATTTATTTTATTTATCTAAATTATTTAATTTATTTAATTTATTTAATTTATTTTATTTATTTTATTTATTTTATTTATTTTCTTTATTTTATTTATTATATTGATTTTATTTATTTTATCTATGTTTCCGCGAGGCCGAGAATTAGAGTCTCGAAACTTCCACGAGGTTATACGGGAAGGCGGCAACATCGCTCGTGACTCGGACGACGCTCCCCCCTCCATGGTGCATCGGCGCCGCTTGCCGCCGCCGGCTACTGGCCGTTATTAGTTTTGTATTAGATCATCGTTCCATGTAATGACATCTCTGCGATCTGCGAGTATATCGATTACTTTGTTTTTACAAAAGGGTTAGCTCGACACGATAAACGCTAGTGAGAAGAGGTGAATGTATATTTGTGCGGCTCTAAAACCTATAGTCTCGCGATACGAAAGGAAGGCGAAAGTCAGCTCGGTAGTAGAATACGCGAATTCTAGTTAATCCCGCCATTGTTGTGCGCTCGAGGAAGACCGGCTCTGACTAGTTTAACTGTTATTTGTAATAGACTTCGACGACGAAATAAACGAGTTGTGACCAGTGATCGTCTCAGTGAAAAAACTCCCGTCACCGTTCCCTCACCAGATCCTCGCTCAAACAATTAATTTAATTTATTTTATTTATTTTATTTATTTTATTTATTTAATTTATTTAATTTATTTTATTTATTTTATTTATTTTATTTATTTTATTTATTTTATTTATTTTATTTATTTTATTTATTTTATTTATTTTATTTATTTTATTTATTTTATTTATTTTATTTATTTTATTTATTTTATTTATTTTATTTATTTTATTTATTTTATTTATTTTATTTATTTTATTTATTTTATTTATTTTATTTATTTTATTTATTTTATTTATTTTATTTATTTTGTTTATTTTATTTACTTTATTTATTTTATTTATTTTATTTATTTTATTTATTTGATTTATTTTATTTATTTTATTTATTTTATTTACTTTATTTATTTTATTTATTTTATTTATTTTATTTATTTTATTTATTTTATTTATTTTATTTATTTTATTTATTTTATTTATTTTATTTATTTTATTTATTTTATTTATTTTATTTATTTTATTTATTTTATTTATTTTATTTATTTTATTTATTTTATTTATTTTATTTATTTTATTTATTTTATTTATTTTATTTATTTTATTTATTTTATTTATTTTATTTATTTTATTTATTTTATTTATTTTATTTATTTTATTTATTTTATTTATTTTATTTATTTTATTTATTTTATTTATTTTATTTATTTTATTTATTTTATTTATTTTATTTATTTTATTTATTTTAATTATTTTATTTATTTTATTTATTTTATTTATTTTCTTTATTTTCTTTATTTTCTTTATTTTCTTTATTTTCCTTATTTTCTTTATTTTCTTTATTTTATTTATTTTATTTATTTTATTTATTTTATTTATTATATTTATTTTACTTATTTTATTTATTTTACTTATTTCATTTATTTTATTTACTTTATTTATTTTATTTATTTTATTTATTTTATTTATTTTATTTTTTTTATTTATTTTATTTATTTTATTTATTTTATTTATTTTATTTATTTTATTTATTTTATTTCTTTTATTTATTTTATTTATTTTATTTATTTTATTTATTTTATTTATTTTATTTATTTTATTTATTTTATTTATTTTATTTATTTTATTTATTTTATTTATTTTATTTATTTTATTTATTTTATTTATTTTATTTATTTTATTTATTTTATTTATTTTATTTATTTTATTTATTTTATTTATTTTATTTATTTTATTTATTTTATTCATTTTATTCATTTTATTCATTTTATTTATTTTATTTATTTTATTTATTTTATTTATTTTATTTATTTTATTTATTTTATTTATTTTATTTATTTTATTTATTTTATTTATTTTATTTATTTTATTTATTTTATTTATTTTATTGATTTTATTGATTTTATTTATTTTATTTATTTTATTTATTTTATTTATTTTATTTATTTTATTTATTTTATTTATTTTATTTATTTTATTTATTTTATTTATTTTATTTATTTTATTTATTTAAATTATTTTATTTATTTTATTTATTTTATTTATTTTATTTATTTAAATTATTTAATTTATTTTATTTATTTTATTTATTTAATTTATTATATTGATTTTATTTATTTTATTTATGTTTCGGCGAGGCCGATAATTAGAGTCTCGAAACTTCCACGACGTTATACGGGAAGCCGGCAACGTCGCTCGTGACTCGGACGACGCTCCCCCCTCCATGGAGGATCGGCGCCGCTTGCCGCCGCCGGCTACTGGCGGTTATTAGTTTTAGTATTAGATCATCGTTCCATGTATTAACATCTCTGCGATCTGCGAGTATATCGATTACCTTGTTTTTACTAAAGGGTTAGCTCGACACGATAAACGCTAGTGAGAAGAGGTGAATGTATATTTGTGCGGCTCTAAAACCTATAGTCTCGTGATAAGAAAGGAAGGCGAAAGTCAGCTCGGTAGTAGAATACGCGAATTCTAGTTAATCCCGCCATTGTTGTGCGCTCGAGGAAGACCGGCTCTGACTAGTTTAACTGTTATTTGTAATAGACTTCGACGACGAAATAAACGAGTTGTGACCAGTGATCGTCTCAGTGAAAAAACTCCCGTCACCGTTCCCTCACCAGATCCTCGCTCAAACAATTAATTTAATTTATTTTATTTATTTTATTTATTTTATTTATTTAATTTATTTAATTTATTTTATTTATTTTATTTATTTTATTTATTTTATTTATTTTATTTATTTTATTTATTTTATTTATTTTATTTATTTTATTTATTTTATTTATTTTATTTATTTTATTTATTTTATTTATTTTATTTATTTTATTTATTTTATTTATTTTATTTATTTTATTTATTTTATTTATTTTATTTATTTTATTTATTTTATTTATTGTATTTATTTTGTTTATTTTATTTATTTTATTTATTTTATTTATTTTATTTATTTTATTTATTTTATTTATTTTATTTATTTTATTTATTTTATTTATTTTATTTATTTTATTTATTTTATTTATTTTATTTATTTTATTTATTTTATTTATTTTATTTATTTTATTTATTTTATTTATTTTATTTATTTTATTTATTTTATTTATTTTATTTATTTTATTTATTTTATTTATTTTATTTATTTTATTTATTTTATTTATTTTATTTATTTTATTTATTTTTTTTATTTTATTTATTTTATTTATTTTATTTATTTTATTTATTTTATTTATTTTATTTATTTTATTTATTTTATTTATTTTATTTATTTTATTTATTTTATTTATTTTATTTATTTTATTTATTTTATTTATTTTATTTATTTTATTTATTTTATTTATTTTATTTATTTTATTTATTTTATTTATTTTATTTATTTTATTTATTTTATTTATTTTATTTATTTTATTTATTTTATTTATTTTATTTATTTTATTTATTTTATTTATTTTATTTATTTTATTTATTTTATTTATTTTATTTATTTTATTTATTTTATTTATTTTATTTATTTTATTTATTTTATTTATTTTATTTATTTTATTTATTTTATTTATTTTATTTATTTTATTTATTTTATTTATTTTATTTATTTTATTTATTTTATTTATTTTATTTATTTTATTTATTTTATTTATTTTATTTATTTTATTTATTTTATTTGTTTTATTTATTTTATTTGTTTTATTTATTTTATTTATTTTATATATTTTATTTATTTTATTTATTTTATTTATTTTACTTATTTTATTTATTTTATTTATTTTATTTATTTTATTTATTTTATTTATTTTATTTATTTTATTTATTTTATTTATTTTATTTATTTTATTTATTTTATTTATTTTATTTATTTTATTTATTTTATTTATTTTATTTATTTTATTTATTTTATTTATTTTATTTATTTTATTTATTTTATTTATTTTATTTATTTTATTTATTTTATTTATTTTGTTTATTTTCTTTATTTCATTTATTTTATTTATTTTCTTTATTTTATTTATTTTAATTATTTTCTTTATTTTCTTTATTTTATTTATTTTATTTATTTTATTTATTTTATTTATTTTATTTATTTTATTTATTTTATTTATTTTATTTATTTAAATTATTTAATTTATTTAATTTATTTAATTTATTTAATTTATTATATTGATTTTATTTATTTTATTTATGTTTCGGCGAGGCCGATAATTAGAGTCTCGAAACTTCCACGACGTTATACGGGAAGCCGGCAACGTCGCTCGTGACTCGGACGACGCTCCCCCCTCCATGGAGGATCGGCGCCGCTTGCCGCCGCCGGCTACTGGCGGTTATTAGTTTTAGTATTAGAACATCGTTCCATGTATTAACATCTCTGCGATCTGCGAGTATATCGATTACCTTGTTTTTACTAAAGGGTTAGCTCGACACGATAAACGCTAGTGAGAAGAGGTGAATGTATATTTGTGCGGCTCTAAAACCTATAGTCTCGTGATAAGAAAGGAAGGCGAACGTCAGCTCGCTAGTAGAATACGCGAATTCTAGTTAATCCCGCCATTGTTGTGCGCTCGAGGAAGACCGGCTCGGACTAGTTTAACTGTTATTTGTAATAAACTTCGACGACGAAATAAACGAGTTGTGACCAGTGATTGTCTCAGTGAAAAAACTCCCGTCACCGTTCCCTCACCAGATCCTCGCTCAAACAATTTATTTTATTTATTTTATTTATTTTATTTATTTTATTTATTTTATTTATTTTATTTATTTTATTTATTTTATTTATTTTATTTATTTTATTTATTTTATTTACTTTATTTATTTAATTTATTTAATTTATTTAATTTATTTAATTTATTTAATTTGTTTAATTTATATAATTTATTTAATTTATTTAATTTATTTAATTTATTTAATTTATTTCATTTATTTAATTGATTTAATTTATTTAATTTATTTAATTTATTTAATTTATTTAATTTATTTAATTTATTTAATTTATTTTATTTATTTTATTTATTTTATTTACTTTATTTATTTTATTTATTTTATTTATTTTATTTATTTTATTTATTTTATTTATTTTATTTATTTCATTTATTTGATTTATTTTATTTATTTTATTTATTTTATTTATTTTATTTATTTTATTTATTTTATTTATTTTATTTATTTTATTTATTTTATTTATTTTATTTATTTTATTTATTTTATTTATTTTATTTATTTTATTTATTTTATTTATTTTATTTATTTTATTTATTTTATTTATTTTATTTATTTTATTTATTTTATTTACTTTATTTATTTTATTTATTTTATTTATTTTATTTATTTTATTTATTTTATTTATTTTATTTATTTTATTTATTTTATTTATTTTATTTATTTTATTTATTTTATTTATTTTATTTATTTTATTTATTTTATTTATTTTATTTATTTAATTTATTTAATTTACTTAATTTATTTAATTTATTTAATTTATTTAATTTATTTAATTTATTTTATTTATTTTATTTATTTTATTCATTTTATTCATTTTATTTATTTTATTTATTTTATTTATTTTATTTATTTTATTTATTTTATTTATTTTATTTATTTTATTTATTTTATTTATTTTATTTATTTTATTTATTTTATTTATTTTATTTATTTTATTTATTTTATTTATTTTATTTATTTTATTTATTTTATTTATTTTATTTATTTTATTTATTTTATTTATTTTATTTATTTTATTTATTTTATTTATTTTATTTATTTTATTTATTTTATTTATTTTATTTATTTTATTTATTTTATTCATTTTATTCATTTTATTCATTTTATTCATTTTATTTATTTTATTTATTTTATTTATTTTATTTATTTTATTTATTTTATTTATTTCATTTATTTTATTTATTTTATTTATTTTATTTATTTTATTTATTTTATTTATTTTATTTATTTTATTTATTTTATTTATTTTATTTATTTTATTTATTTTATTTATTTTATTTATTTTATTTATTTTATTTATTTTATTTATTTTATTTATTTTATTTATTTTATTTATTTTATTTATTTTATTTATTTTATTTATTTTATTTATTTTATTTATTTTATTTATTTTATTTATTTTATTTATTTTATTTATTTTATTTATTTTATTTATTTTATTTATTTTATTTACTTTATTTATTTTATTTGTTTTATTTATTTTTTTATTTTATTTATTTTATTTATTTTATTTATTTTATTTATTTTATTTATTTTATTTATTTTATTTATTTTATTTATTTTATTTATTTTATTTATTTTATTTATTTTATTTATTTTATTTATTTTATTTATTTTATTTATTTTATTTATTTTATTTATTTTATTTATTTTATTTATTTTATTTATTTTATTTATTTTATTTATTTTATTTATTTTATTTATTGTATATATTTTATTTATTTTATTTATGTTATTTATTTTATTTATTTTATTTATTTTATTTATTTTATTTATTTTATTTATTTTATTTATTTTATTTATTTTATTTATTTTATTTATTTTATTTATTTTATTTATTTTATTTATTTTATTTATTTTATTTATTTTATTCATTTTATTCATTTTATTTATTTTATTTATTTTATTTATTTTATTTACTTTATTTATTTTATTTATTTTATTTATTTTATTTATTTTATTTATTTTATTTATTTTATTTATTTTATTTATTTTATTTATTTTATTTATTTTATTTATTTTATTTATTTTATTTATTTTATTTATTTTATTTATTTTATTTACTTTATTTATTTTATTTGTTTTATTTATTTTATTTATTTTATTTATTTTATTTATTTTATTTATTTTATTTCTTTTATTTATTTTATTTATTTTATTTATTTTATTTATTTTATTTATTTCATTTATTTTATTTGTTTTATTTATTTTATTTGTTTTATTTATTTTATTTATTTTATATATTTTATTTATTTTATTTATTTTATTTATTTTACTTATTTTATTTATTTTATTTATTTTATTTATTTTATTTATTTTATTTATTTTATTTATTTTATTTATTTTATTTATTTAAATTATTTAATTTATTTAATTTATTTAATTTATTTAATTTATTATATTGATTTTATTTATTTTATTTATGTTTCGGCGAGGCCGATAATTAGAGTCTCGAAACTTCCACGACGTTATACGGGAAGCCGGCAACGTCGCTCGTGACTCGGACGACGCTCCCCCCTCCATGGAGGATCGGCGCCGCTTGCCGCCGCCGGCTACTGGCGGTTATTAGTTTTAGTATTAGAACATCGTTCCATGTATTAACATCTCTGCGATCTGCGAGTATATCGATTACCTTGTTTTTACTAAAGGGTTAGCTCGACACGATAAACGCTAGTGAGAAGAGGTGAATGTATATTTGTGCGGCTCTAAAACCTATAGTCTCGTGATAAGAAAGGAAGGCGAACGTCAGCTCGCTAGTAGAATACGCGAATTCTAGTTAATCCCGCCATTGTTGTGCGCTCGAGGAAGACCGGCTCGGACTAGTTTAACTGTTATTTGTAATAAACTTCGACGACGAAATAAACGAGTTGTGACCAGTGATTGTCTCAGTGAAAAAACTCCCGTCACCGTTCCCTCACCAGATCCTCGCTCAAACAATTTATTTTATTTATTTTATTTATTTTATTTATTTTATTTATTTTATTTATTTTATTTATTTTATTTATTTTATTTACTTTATTTATTTTATTTATTTAATTTATTTAATTTATTTAATTTATTTAATTTGTTTAATTTATATAATTTATTTAATTTATTTAATTTATTTAATTTATTTAATTTATTTCATTTATTTAATTGATTTAATTTATTTAATTTATTTAATTTATTTAATTTATTTTATTTATTTTATTTATTTTATTTATTTTATTTATTTTATTTACTTTATTTATTTTATTTATTTTATTTATTTTATTTATTTTATTTATTTTATTTATTTTATTTATTTCATTTATTTGATTTATTTTATTTATTTTATTTATTTTATTTATTTTATTTATTTTATTTATTTTATTTATTTTATTTATTTTATTTATTTTATTTATTTTATTTATTTTATTTATTTTATTTATTTTATTTATTTTATTTATTTTATTTATTTTATTTATTTTATTTATTTTATTTATTTTATTTATTTTATTTATTTTATTTATTTTATTTATTTTATTTATTTTATTTATTTTATTTATTTTATTTATTTTATTTATTTTATTTATTTTATTTATTTTATTTATTTTATTTATTTTATTTATTTTATTTATTTTATTTATTTTATTTATTTTATTTATTTTATTTATTTTATTTATTTTATTTATTTTATTTATTTTATTTACTTTATTTATTTTATTTATTTTATTTATTTTATTTATTTTATTTATTTTATTTATTTTATTTATTTTATTTATTTTATTTATTTAATTTATTTAATTTATTTAATTTATTTAATTTACTTAATTTATTTGATTTATTTAATTTATTTAATTTATTTAATTTATTTTATTTATTTTATTTATTTTATTCATTTTATTCATTTTATTTATTTTATTTATTTTATTTATTTTATTTATTTTATTTATTTTATTTATTTTATTTATTTTATTTATTTTATTTATTTTATTTATTTTATTTATTTTATTTATTTTATTTATTTTATTTATTTTATTTATTTTATTTATTTTATTTATTTTATTTATTTTATTTATTTTATTTATTTTATTTATTTTATTTATTTTATTTACTTTATTTATTTTATTTATTTTATTTATTTTATTTATTTTATTTATTTTATTTATTTTATTTATTTTATTTATTTTATTTATTTTATTTATTTTATTTATTTTATTTATTTTATTTATTTTATTTATTTTATTTATTTTATTTATTTTATTTATTTAATTTATTTAATTTACTTAATTTATTTAATTTATTTAATTTATTTAATTTATTTAATTTATTTTATTTATTTTATTTATTTTATTCATTTTATTCATTTTATTTATTTTATTTATTTTATTTATTTTATTTATTTTATTTATTTTATTTATTTTATTTATTTTATTTATTTTATTTATTTTATTTATTTTATTTATTTTATTTATTTTATTTATTTTATTTATTTTATTTATTTTATTTATTTTATTTATTTTATTTATTTTATTTATTTTATTTATTTTATTTATTTTATTTATTTTATTTATTTTATTTATTTTATTTATTTTATTTATTTTATTTATTTTATTTATTTTATTTATTTTATTTATTTTATTCATTTTATTCATTTTATTCATTTTATTCATTTTATTTATTTTATTTATTTTATTTATTTTATTTATTTTATTTATTTTATTTATTTCATTTATTTTATTTATTTTATTTATTTTATTTATTTTATTTATTTTATTTATTTTATTTATTTTATTTATTTTATTTATTTTATTTATTTTATTTATTTTATTTATTTTATTTATTTTATTTATTTTATTTATTTTATTTATTTTATTTATTTTATTTATTTTATTTATTTTATTTATTTTATTTATTTTATTTATTTTATTTATTTTATTTATTTTATTTATTTTATTTATTTTATTTATTTTATTTATTTTATTTATTTTATTTACTTTATTTATTTTATTTGTTTTATTTATTTTTTTATTTTATTTATTTTATTTATTTTATTATTTTATTTATTTTATTTATTTTATTTATTTTATTTATTTTATTTATTTTATTTATTTTATTTATTTTATTTATTTTATTTATTTTATTTATTTTATTTATTTTATTTATTTTATTTATTTTATTTATTTTATTTATTTTATTTATTTTATTTATTTTATTTATTTTATTTATTTTATTTATTTTATTTATTTTATTTATTGTATATATTTTATTTATTTTATTTATGTTATTTATTTTATTTATTTTATTTATTTTATTTATTTTATTTATTTTATTTATTTTATTTATTTTATTTATTTTATTTATTTTATTTATTTTATTTATTTTATTTATTTTATTTATTTTATTTATTTTATTTATTTTATTCATTTTATTCATTTTATTTATTTTATTTATTTTATTTATTTTATTTACTTTATTTATTTTATTTATTTTATTTATTTTATTTATTTTATTTATTTTATTTATTTTATTTATTTTATTTATTTTATTTATTTTATTTATTTTATTTATTTTATTTATTTTATTTATTTTATTTATTTTATTTACTTTATTTATTTTATTTGTTTTATTTATTTTATTTATTTTATTTATTTTATTTATTTTATTTATTTTATTTCTTTTATTTATTTTATTTATTTTATTTATTTTATTTATTTTATTTATTTCATTTATTTTATTTGTTTTATTTATTTTATTTGTTTTATTTATTTTATTTATTTTATATATTTTATTTATTTTATTTATTTTATTTATTTTACTTATTTTATTTATTTTATTTATTTTATTTATTTTATTTATTTTATTTATTTTATTTATTTTATTTATTTTATTTATTTAAATTATTTAATTTATTTAATTTATTTAATTTATTTAATTTATTATATTGATTTTATTTATTTTATTTATGTTTCGGCGAGGCCGATAATTAGAGTCTCGAAACTTCCACGACGTTATACGGGAAGCCGGCAACGTCGCTCGTGACTCGGACGACGCTCCCCCCTCCATGGAGGATCGGCGCCGCTTGCCGCCGCCGGCTACTGGCGGTTATTAGTTTTAGTATTAGAACATCGTTCCATGTATTAACATCTCTGCGATCTGCGAGTATATCGATTACCTTGTTTTTACTAAAGGGTTAGCTCGACACGATAAACGCTAGTGAGAAGAGGTGAATGTATATTTGTGCGGCTCTAAAACCTATAGTCTCGTGATAAGAAAGGAAGGCGAACGTCAGCTCGCTAGTAGAATACGCGAATTCTAGTTAATCCCGCCATTGTTGTGCGCTCGAGGAAGACCGGCTCGGACTAGTTTAACTGTTATTTGTAATAAACTTCGACGACGAAATAAACGAGTTGTGACCAGTGATTGTCTCAGTGAAAAAACTCCCGTCACCGTTCCCTCACCAGATCCTCGCTCAAACAATTTATTTTATTTATTTTATTTATTTTATTTATTTTATTTATTTTATTTATTTTATTTATTTTATTTATTTTATTTACTTTATTTATTTTATTTATTTAATTTATTTAATTTATTTAATTTATTTAATTTGTTTAATTTATATAATTTATTTAATTTATTTAATTTATTTAATTTATTTAATTTATTTCATTTATTTAATTGATTTAATTTATTTAATTTATTTAATTTATTTAATTTATTTAATTTATTTTATTTATTTTATTTATTTTATTTATTTTATTTATTTTATTTACTTTATTTATTTTATTTATTTTATTTATTTTATTTATTTTATTTATTTTATTTATTTTATTTATTTCATTTATTTGATTTATTTTATTTATTTTATTTATTTTATTTATTTTATTTATTTTATTTATTTTATTTATTTTATTTATTTTATTTATTTTATTTATTTTATTTATTTTATTTATTTTATTTATTTTATTTATTTTATTTATTTTATTTATTTTATTTATTTTATTTATTTTATTTATTTTATTTATTTTATTTATTTTATTTATTTTATTTATTTTATTTATTTTATTTATTTTATTTATTTTATTTATTTTATTTATTTTATTTATTTTATTTATTTTATTTATTTTATTTATTTTATTTATTTTATTTATTTTATTTATTTTATTTATTTTATTTATTTTATTTATTTTATTTATTTTATTTATTTTATTTATTTTATTTATTTTATTTACTTTATTTATTTTATTTATTTTATTTATTTTATTTATTTTATTTATTTTATTTATTTTATTTATTTTATTTATTTTATTTATTTAATTTATTTAATTTATTTAATTTATTTAATTTACTTAATTTATTTGATTTATTTAATTTATTTAATTTATTTAATTTATTTTATTTATTTTATTTATTTTATTCATTTTATTCATTTTATTTATTTTATTTATTTTATTTATTTTATTTATTTTATTTATTTTATTTATTTTATTTATTTTATTTATTTTATTTATTTTATTTATTTTATTTATTTTATTTATTTTATTTATTTTATTTATTTTATTTATTTTATTTATTTTATTCATTTTATTCATTTTATTCATTTTATTCATTTTATTTATTTTATTTATTTTATTTATTTTATTTATTTTATTTATTTCATTTATTTTATTTATTTTATTTATTTTATTTATTTTATTTATTTTATTTATTTTATTTATTTTATTTATTTTATTTATTTTATTTATTTTATTTATTTTATTTATTTTATTTATTTTATTTATTTTATTTATTTTATTTACTTTATTTATTTTATTTGTTTTATTTATTTTTTTATTTTATTTATTTTATTTATTTTATTTATTTTATTTATTTTATTTATTTTATTTATTTTATTTATTTTATTTATTTAAATTATTTAATTTATTTAATTTATTTAATTTATTTAATTTATTATATTGATTTTATTTATTTTATTTATGTTTCGGCGAGGCCGATAATTAGAGTCTCGAAACTTCCACGACGTTATACGGGAAGCCGGCAACGTCGCTCGTGACTCGGACGACGCTCCCCCCTCCATGGAGGATCGGCGCCGCTTGCCGCCGCCGGCTACTGGCGGTTATTAGTTTTAGTATTAGATCATCGTTCCATGTATTAACATCTCTGCGATCTGCGAGTATATCGATTACCTTGTTTTTACTAAAGGGTTAGCTCGACACGATAAACGCTAGTGAGAAGAGGTGAATGTATATTTGTGCGGCTCTAAAACCTATAGTCTCGTGATAAGAAAGGAAGGCGAAAGTCAGCTCGGTAGTAGAATACGCGAATTCTAGTTAATCCCGCCATTGTTGTGCGCTCGAGGAAGACCGGCTCTGACTAGTTTAACTGTTATTTGTAATAGACTTCGACGACGAAATAAACGAGTTGTGACCAGTGATCGTCTCAGTGAAAAAACTCCCGTCACCGTTCCCTCACCAGATCCTCGCTCAAACAATTAATTTAATTTATTTAATTTATTTTATTTATTTTATTTATTTTATTTATTTTATTTATTTTATTTATTTTATTTATTTTATTTATTTTATTTATTTTATTTATTTTATTTATTTTATTTATTTTATTTATTTTATTTATTTTATTTATTTTATTTATTTTATTTATTTTATTTATTTTATTTATTTTATTTATTTTATTTATTTTATTTATTTTATTTATTTTATTTATTTTATTTATTTTATTTATTTTATTTATTTTATTTATTTTATTTATTTTATTTATTTTATTTATTTTATTTATTTTATTTATTTTATTTATTTTATTTATTTTATTTATTTTATTTATTTTATTTATTTTATTTATTTTATTTATTTTATTTATTTTATTTATTTTATTTATTTTATTTATTTTATTTATTGTATTTATTTTGTTTATTTTATTTATTTTATTTATTTTATTTATTTTATTTATTTTATTTATTTTATTTATTTTATTTATTTTATTTATTTTATTTATTTTATTTATTTTATTTATTTTATTTATTTTATTTATTTTATTTATTTTATTTATTTTTTTTATTTTATTTATTTTATTTATTTTATTTATTTTATTTATTTTATTTATTTTATTTATTTTATTTATTTTATTTATTTTATTTATTTTATTTATTTTATTTATTTTATTTATTTTATTTATTTTATTTATTTTATTTATTTTATTTATTTTATTTATTTTATTTATTTTATTTATTTTATTTATTTTATTTATTTTATTTATTTTATTTATTTTATTTATTTTATTTATTTTATTTATTTTATTTATTTTATTTATTTTATTTATTTTATTTATTTTATTTATTTTATTTATTTTATTTATTTTATTTATTTTATTTATTTTATTTATTTTATTTATTTTATTTATTTTATTTATTTTATTTATTTTATTTATTTTATTTATTTTATTTATTTTATTTATTTTATTTATTTTATTTATTTTATTTATTTTATTTGTTTTATTTATTTTATTTGTTTTATTTATTTTATTTATTTTATATATTTTATTTATTTTATTTATTTTATTTATTTTACTTATTTTATTTCTTTTATTTATTTTATTTATTTTATTTATTTTATTTATTTTATTTATTTTATTTATTTTATTTATTTTATTTATTTTATTTATTTTATTTATTTTATTTATTTTATTTATTTTATTTATTTTATTTATTTTATTTATTTTATTTATTTTATTTATTTTATTTATTTTATTTATTTTATTTATTTTATTTATTTTATTTATTTTATTTATTTTATTTATTTTATTTATTTTGTTTATTTTGTTTATTTTATTTATTTTATTTATTTTATTTATTTTATTTATTTTATTTATTTTATTTATTTTATTTATTTTATTTATTTTATTTATTTTATTTATTTTATTTATTTTATTTATTTTATTTATTTTATTTATTTTATTTATTTTATTTATTTTATTCATTTTATTCATTTTATTCATTTTATTTATTTTATTTATTTTATTTATTTTATTTATTTTATTTATTTTATTTATTTTATTTATTTCATTTATTTTATTTATTTTATTTATTTTATTTATTTTATTTATTTTATTTATTTTATTTATTTTATTTATTTTATTTATTTTATTTATTTTATTTATTTTATTTATTTTATTTATTTTATTTATTTTATTTATTTTATTTATTTTATTTATTTTATTTATTTTATTTATTTTATTTATTTTATTTATTTTATTTATTTTATTTATTTTATTTATTTTATTTATTTTATTTATTTTATTTATTTTATTTATTTTATTTATTTTATTTACTTTATTTATTTTATTTGTTTTATTTATTTTTTTATTTTATTTATTTTATTTATTTTATTTATTTTATTTATTTTATTTATTTTATTTATTTTATTTATTTTATTTATTTTATTTATTTTATTTATTTTATTTATTTTATTTATTTTATTTATTTTATTTATTTTATTTATTTTATTTATTTTATTTATTTTATTTATTTTATTTATTTTATTTATTTTATTTATTTTATTTATTTTATTTATTTTATTTATTTTATTTATTTTATTTATTTTATTTATTTTATTTATTTTATTTATTTTATTTATTTTATTTATTTTATTTATTTTATTTATTTTATTTATTTTATTTATTTTATTTATTTTATTTATTTTATTTATTTTATTTATTTTATTTATTTTATTTATTTTATTTATTTTATTTATTTTATTTATTTTATTTACTTTATTTATTTTATTTGTTTTATTTATTTTATTTATTTTATTTATTTTATTTATTTTATTTCTTTTATTTATTTTATTTATTTTATTTATTTTATTTATTTTATTTATTTTATTTATTTTATTTATTTCATTTATTTTATTTGTTTTATTTATTTTATTTGTTTTATTTAATTTATTTATTTTATATATTTTATTTATTTTATTTATTTTATTTATTTTACTTATTTTATTTATTTTATTTATTTTATTTATTTTATTTATTTTATTTATTTTATTTATTTTATTTATTTTATTTATTTTATTTATTTTATTTATTTTATTTATTTTATTTATTTTATTTATTTTATTTATTTTATTTATTTTCTTTATTTTCTTTATTTTCTTTATTTTCTTTATTTTCTTTATTTTCTTTATTTTCTTTATTTTCTTTATTTTCTTTATTTTCTATATTTTCTTTATTTTCTTTATTTTCTTTATTTTCTTTATTTTATTTATTTTATCTATTTTATTTATTTTATTTATTTTATTTATTTAAATTATTTAATTTATTTAATTTATTTAATTTATTTAATTTATTATATTGATTTTATTTATTTTATTTATGTTTCGGCGAGGCCGATAATTAGAGTCTCGAAACTTCCACGACGTTATACGGGAAGCCGGCAACGTCGCTCGTGACTCGGACGACGCTCCCCCCTCCATGGAGGATCGGCGCCGCTTGCCGCCGCCGGCTACTGGCGGTTATTAGTTTTAGTATTAGATCATCGTTCCATGTATTAACATCTCTGCGATCTGCGAGTATATCGATTACCTTGTTTTTACTAAAGGGTTAGCTCGACACGATAAACGCTAGTGAGAAGAGGTGAATGTATATTTGTGCGGCTCTAAAACCTATAGTCTCGTGATAAGAAAGGAAGGCGAAAGTCAGCTCGGTAGTAGAATACGCGAATTCTAGTTAATCCCGCCATTGTTGTGCGCTCGAGGAAGACCGGCTCTGACTAGTTTAACTGTTATTTGTAATAGACTTCGACGACGAAATAAACGAGTTGTGACCAGTGATCGTCTCAGTGAAAAAACTCCCGTCACCGTTCCCTCACCAGATCCTCGCTCAAACAATAAATTTTATTTATTTTATTTATTTTATTTATTTTATTTATTTTATTTATTTTATTTATTTTATTTATTTTATTTATTTTATTTATTTTATTTATTTTATTTATTTTATTTATTTTATTTATTTTATTTATTTTATTTATTTTATTTATTTTATTTATTTTATTTATTTTATTTATTTTATTTATTTTATTTATTTTATTTATTTTATTTATTTTATTTATTTTATTTATTTTATTTATTTTATTTATTTTATTTATTTTATTTATTTTATTTATTTTATTTATTTTATTTATTTTATTTATTTTATTTATTTTATTTATTTTATTTATTTTATTTATTTTATTTATTTTATTTATTTTATTTATTTTATTTATTTTATTTATTTTATTTATTTTATTTATTTTATTTATTTTATTTATTTTATTTATTTTATTTATTTTATTTATTTTATTTATTTTATTTATTTTATTTATTTTATTTATTTTATTTATTTTATTTATTTTATTTATTTTATTTATTTTATTTATTTTATTTATTTTATTTATTTTATTTATTTTATTTATTTTATTTATTTTATTTATTTTATTTATTTTATTTATTTTATTTATTTTATTTATTTTATTTATTTTATTTATTGTATTTATTTTGTTTATTTTATTTATTTTATTTATTTTATTTATTTTATTTATTTTATTTATTTTATTTATTTTATTTATTTTATTTATTTTATTTATTTTATTTATTTTATTTATTTTATTTATTTTTTTTATTTTATTTATTTTATTTATTTTATTTATTTTATTTATTTTATTTATTTTATTTATTTTATTTATTTTATTTATTTTATTTATTTTATTTATTTTATTTATTTTATTTATTTTATTTATTTTATTTATTTTATTTATTTTATTTATTTTATTTATTTTATTTATTTTATTTATTTTATTTATTTTATTTATTTTATTTATTTTATTTATTTTATTTATTTTATTTATTTTATTTATTTTATTTATTTTATTTATTTTATTTATTTTATTTATTTTATTTATTTTATTTATTTTATTTATTTTATTTATTTTATTTATTTTATTTATTTTATTTATTTTATTTATTTTATTTATTTTATTTATTTTATTTATTTTATTTATTTTATTTATTTTATTTATTTTATTTATTTTATTTATTTTATTTATTTTATTTATTTTATTTGTTTTATTTATTTTATTTGTTTTATTTATTTTATTTATTTTATATATTTTATTTATTTTATTTATTTTATTTATTTTACTTATTTTATTTCTTTTATTTATTTTATTTATTTTATTTATTTTATTTATTTTATTTATTTTATTTATTTTATTTATTTTATTTATTTTATTTATTTTATTTATTTTATTTATTTTATTTATTTTATTTATTTTATTTATTTTATTTATTTTATTTATTTTATTTATTTTATTTATTTTATTTATTTTATTTATTTTATTTATTTTATTTATTTTATTTATTTTATTTATTTTATTTATTTTATTTATTTTGTTTATTTTGTTTATTTTATTTATTTTATTTATTTTATTTATTTTATTTATTTTATTTATTTTATTTATTTTATTTATTTTATTTATTTTATTTATTTTATTTATTTTATTTATTTTATTTATTTTATTTATTTTATTTATTTTATTTATTTTATTTATTTTATTTATTTTATTTATTTTATTTATTTTATTTATTTTATTTATTTTATTCATTTTATTCATTTTATTCATTTTATTTATTTTATTTATTTTATTTATTTTATTTATTTTATTTATTTTATTTATTTCATTTATTTCATTTATTTTATTTATTTTATTTATTTTATTTATTTTATTTATTTTATTTATTTTATTTATTTTATTTATTTTATTTATTTTATTTATTTTATTTATTTTATTTATTTTATTTATTTTATTTATTTTATTTATTTTATTTATTTTATTTATTTTATTTATTTTATTTATTTTATTTATTTTATTTATTTTATTTATTTTATTTATTTTATTTATTTTATTTATTTTATTTATTTTATTTATTTTATTTATTTTATTTATTTTATTTATTTTATTTATTTTATTTATTTTATTTATTTTATTTATTTTATTTATTTTATTTATTTTATTTATTTTATTTATTTTATTTATTTTATTTATTTTATTTATTTTATTTATTTTATTTATTTTATTTATTTTATTTATTTTATTTACTTTATTTATTTTATTTGTTTTATTTATTTTTTTATTTTATTTATTTTATTTATTTTATTTATTTTATTTATTTTATTTATTTTATTTATTTTATTTATTTTATTTATTTTATTTATTTTATTTATTTTATTTATTTTATTTATTTTATTTATTTTATTTATTTTATTTATTTTATTTATTTTATTTATTTTATTTATTTTATTTATTTTATTTATTTTATTTATTTTATTTATTTTATTTATTTTATTTATTTTATTTATTTTATTTATTTTATTTATTTTATTTATTTTATTTATTTTATTTATTTTATTTATTTTATTTATTTTATTTATTTTATTTATTTTATTTATTTTATTTATTTTATTTATTTTATTTATTTTATTTATTTTATTTATTTTATTTATTTTATTTATTTTATTTACTTTATTTATTTTATTTGTTTTATTTATTTTATTTATTTTATTTATTTTATTTATTTTATTTCTTTTATTTATTTTATTTATTTTATTTATTTTATTTATTTTATTTATTTTATTTATTTTATTTATTTTATTTATTTCATTTATTTTATTTGTTTTATTTATTTTATTTGTTTTATTTAATTTATTTATTTTATATATTTTATTTATTTTATTTATTTTATTTATTTTACTTATTTTATTTATTTTATTTATTTTATTTATTTTATTTATTTTATTTATTTTATTTATTTTATTTATTTTATTTATTTTATTTATTTTATTTATTTTATTTATTTTATTTATTTTATTTATTTTATTTATTTTATTTATTTTATTTATTTTATTTATTTTCTTTATTTTCTTTATTTTCTTTATTTTCTTTATTTTCTTTATTTTCTTTATTTTCTTTATTTTCTATATTTTCTTTATTTTCTTTATTTTCTTTATTTTCTTTATTTTATTTATTTTATCTATTTTATTTATTTTATTTATTTTATTTATTTAAATTATTTAATTTATTTAATTTATTTAATTTATTTAATTTATTATATTGATTTTATTTATTTTATTTATGTTTCGGCGAGGCCGATAATTAGAGTCTCGAAACTTCCACGACGTTATACGGGAAGCCGGCAACGTCGCTCGTGACTCGGACGACGCTCCCCCCTCCATGGAGGATCGGCGCCGCTTGCCGCCGCCGGCTACTGGCGGTTATTAGTTTTAGTATTAGATCATCGTTCCATGTATTAACATCTCTGCGATCTGCGAGTATATCGATTACCTTGTTTTTACTAAAGGGTTAGCTCGACACGATAAACGCTAGTGAGAAGAGGTGAATGTATATTTGTGCGGCTCTAAAACCTATAGTCTCGTGATAAGAAAGGAAGGCGAAAGTCAGCTCGGTAGTAGAATACGCGAATTCTAGTTAATCCCGCCATTGTTGTGCGCTCGAGGAAGACCGGCTCTGACTAGTTTAACTGTTATTTGTAATAGACTTCGACGACGAAATAAACGAGTTGTGACCAGTGATCGTCTCAGTGAAAAAACTCCCGTCACCGTTCCCTCACCAGATCCTCGCTCAAACAATAAATTTTATTTATTTTATTTATTTTATTTATTTTATTTATTTTATTTATTTTATTTATTTTATTAATATTATTAATTTTATTAATTTTATTTATTTTATTTATTTTATTAATATTATTAATTTTATTAATTTTATTTATTTTATTTATTTTATTAATTTTATTTATTTTATTTATTTTATTTATTTTATTTATTTTATTTATTTTATTTATTTTATTTATTTTATTTATTTTATTTATTTTATTTATTTTATTTATTTTATTTATTTTATTTATTTTATTTATTTTATTTATTTTATTTACTTTATTTATTTTATTTGTTTTATTTATTTTTTTATTTTATTTATTTTATTTATTTTATTTATTTTATTTATTTTATTTATTTTATTTATTTTATTTATTTTATTTACTTTATTTATTTTATTTATTTTATTTATTTTATTTATTTTATTTATTTTATTTATTTTATTTATTTTATTTATTTTATTTATTTTATTTATTTTATTTATTTTATTTATTTTATTTATTTTATTTATTTTATTTATTTTATTTATTTTATTTATTTTATTTATTTTATTTATTTTATTTGTTTTATTTATTTTATTTGTTTTATTTATTTTATTTATTTTAGATATTTTATTTATTTTATTTATTTTATTTATTTTACTTATTTTATTTATTTTATTTATTTTATTTATTTTATTTATTTTCTTTATTTTCTTTATTTTCTTTATTTTCTTTATTTTCTTTATTTTATTTATTTTATTTATTTTGTTTATTTTATTTATTTTATTTATTTTATTTATTTTATTTATTTTATTTATTTTATTTATTTTATTTATTTTATTTATTTTATTTATTTTATTTATTTTATTTATTTTATTTATTTTATTTATTTTATTCATTTTATTCATTTTATTCATTTTATTTATTTTATTTATTTTATTTATTTTATTTATTTTATTTATTTTATTTATTTTATTTATTTTATTTATTTCATTTATTTTATTTATTTTATTTATTTTATTTATTTTATTTATTTTATTTATTTTATTTATTTTATTTATTTTATTTATTTTATTTATTTTATTTATTTTATTTATTTTATTTATTTTATTTATTTTATTTATTTTATTTATTTTATTTATTTTATTTATTTTATTTATTTTATTTATTTTATTTATTTTATTTATTTTATTTATTTTATTTATTTTATTTATTTTATTCATTTTATTCATTTTATTCATTTTATTTATTTTATTTATTTTATTTATTTTATTTATTTTATTTATTTTATTTATTTTATTTATTTCATTTATTTTATTTATTTTATTTATTTTATTTATTTTATTTATTTTATTTATTTTATTTATTTTATTTATTTTATTTATTTCATTTATTTTATTTATTTTATTTATTTTATTTATTTTATTTATTTTATTTATTTTATTTATTTTATTTATTTTATTTATTTTATTTATTTTATTTATTTTATTTATTTTATTTATTTTATTTATTTTATTTATTTTATTTATTTTATTTATTTTATTTACTTTATTTATTTTATTTGTTTTATTTATTTTTTTATTTTATTTATTTTATTTATTTTATTTATTTTATTTATTTTATTTATTTTATTTATTTTATTTATTTTATTTATTTTATTTATTTTATTTATTTTATTTATTTTATTTATTTTATTTATTTTATTTATTTTATTTATTTTATTTATTTTATTTATTTTATTTATTTTATTTATTTTATTTATTTTATTTATTTTATTTATTTTATTTATTTTATTTATTTTATTTATTTTATTTATTTTATTTATTTTATTTATTTTATTTATTTTATTTATTTTATTTATTTTATTTATTTTATTTACTTTATTTATTTTATTTGTTTTATTTATTTTATTTATTTTATTTATTTTATTTATTTTATTTATTTTATTTCTTTTATTTATTTTATTTATTTTATTTATTTTATTTATTTTATTTATTTTATTTATTTTATTTATTTTATTTATTTCATTTATTTTATTTGTTTTATTTATTTTATTTGTTTTATTTAATTTATTTATTTTATATATTTTATTTATTTTATTTATTTTATTTATTTTACTTATTTTATTTATTTTATTTATTTTATTTATTTTATTTATTTTATTTATTTTATTTATTTTATTTATTTTATTTATTTTATTTATTTTATTTATTTTATTTATTTTATTTATTTTATTTATTTTATTTATTTTATTTATTTTATTTATTTTATTTATTTTATTTATTTTATTTATTTTATTTATTTTCTTTATTTTCTTTATTTTCTTTATTTTCTTTATTTTCTTTATTTTCTTTATTTTCTTTATTTTCTTTATTTTCTTTATTTTCTTTATTTTCTTTATTTTCTATATTTTCTTTATTTTCTTTATTTTCTTTATTTTCTTTATTTTATTTATTTTATCTATTTTATTTATTTTATTTATTTTATTTATTTAAATTATTTAATTTATTTAATTTATTTAATTTATTTAATTTATTTAATTTATTATATTGATTTTATTTATTTTATTTATGTTTCGGCGAGGCCGATAATTAGAGTCTCGAAACTTCCACGACGTTATACGGGAAGCCGGCAACGTCGCTCGTGACTCGGACGACGCTCCCCCCTCCATGGAGGATCGGCGCCGCTTGCCGCCGCCGGCTACTGGCGGTTATTAGTTTTAGTATTAGATCATCGTTCCATGTATTAACATCTCTGCGATCTGCGAGTATATCGATTACCTTGTTTTTACTAAAGGGTTAGCTCGACACGATAAACGCTAGTGAGAAGAGGTGAATGTATATTTGTGCGGCTCTAAAACCTATAGTCTCGTGATAAGAAAGGAAGGCGAAAGTTAGCTCGGTAGTAGAATACGCGAATTCTAGTTAATCCCGCCATTGTTGTGCGCTCGAGGAAGACCGGCTCTGACTAGTTTAACTGTTATTTGTAATAGACTTCGACGACGAAATAAACGAGTTGTGACCAGTGATCGTCTCAGTGAAAAAACTCCCGTCACCGTTCCCTCACCAGATCCTCGCTCAAACAATAAATTTTATTTATTTTATTTATTTTATTTATTTTATTTATTTTATTTATTTTATTTATTTTATTAATATTATTAATTTTATTAATTTTATTTATTTTATTTATTTTATTAATATTATTAATTTTATTAATTTTATTTATTTTATTTATTTTATTAATTTTATTTATTTTATTTATTTTATTTATTTTATTTATTTTATTTATTTTATTTATTTTATTTATTTTATTTATTTTATTTATTTTATTTATTTTATTTATTTTATTTATTTTATTTATTTTATTTATTTTATTTATTTTATTTATTTTATTTATTTTATTTATTTTATTTATTTTATTTATTTTATTTATTTTATTTATTTTATTTATTTTATTTATTTTATTTACTTTATTTATTTTATTTGTTTTATTTATTTTTTTATTTTATTTATTTTATTTATTTTATTTATTTTATTTATTTTATTTATTTTATTTATTTTATTTATTTTATTTATTTTATTTACTTTATTTATTTTATTTATTTTATTTATTTTATTTATTTTATTTATTTTATTTATTTTATTTATTTTATTTATTTTATTT
>CAMPEZ010000454.1:0-117000 GCA_946811545.1 Netelia fuscicornis | reverse complement strand
CTGATCGGGGTTTAGGAGACGATGCGTGCACCAATCGGGGCTCAGGAGACAGCGCGTGGACCGATTGGAGATCAGGAGACGGCGCGTGGATGGATCGGGGCTCGGAGACGACGCATCTGCAGATCGGGGCTTGGAGACGGCGCGTGTACTGATCGGGGTTTAGGAGACGATGCGTGGACGGATGTGGCTTGAGGAGCACGCGCGTGGAACGATCTGGGCTCAGAAGACGGCGAGTGGACCGATCGGGGCTCAGGAGACGGCGCGTGGACCGATCGGGGCTCAGAAGACGGCGCGTGTACCGACTGGAGCTCAGGAGACCGCGCGTCAACCGATCGGGGCTCGGCGACTGCGCGTGGACGGATCGGGACTCAGGAGACGGCGCGTGGACCGATTGGGGCTTGGATACGGCACGTGACGCGACCGGGGCTCAGGAGGCGACGCGTGGGCCCACCGGGGCTCGGAGACGGCACGTGGACCGATCGGGCCTTAGGAGACGACGCGTTGACGTATCGGGGCTTAGGAGACGACGCGTGGACCGATCGGGGTTTAGCAGAGGACGCGTCGACCGATCGGCGCTCAGGAGACGGCGCGTGGACCGATCGGGGCTCAGGAGGCGGCGCGTGGATCCATCGGGACTCGGAGACGACGCGTGGACCGATCGTGGCTTAGGAGAAAGCAAGTGGAACGATCAGGGCTCAGGAGACGGCGCGTGGACCGATCGTCGCTCGGAGACGGCGCGTGGACCGATCGGGGTTCGGAAACGGCACGTGGACCGTCTGGGGCTTAGGAGACGATGCGTGGACCGATCGGGGCTCAGGAAACGGCACGTGAACCGATCGGGGCTTCGGAGTCGGCGCGTGGACCGATCGGCGCTCGGAGACGGCGCGGTAACCGATCGGGGCTTAGGAGACGATGCGTGAACCGATCGGGGCTCGGAGACGGCGCGTGGACCGATCGGGGCTTAGGAGACAACGCGTGGACCGATCGGGGCTCAGGAAGCGGCGCCTGGACCGATCATGGCTCGGAGACGGCGCGAGGAGGCATCTGCGCTTAGAAGACGACGCGTGGATCGATCGGGGCTCGGAGACGGCGCGTGAACCGACCGGGGCTCAGGAGGCGGCGCGTGGGCCGATTGAGGCTCGGCGACAGCGCGTGGACCGATCGGGGCTCGGCGACTGCGCGTGGACGTATCGGGGTTCAGGAGACGTCGCGTGGACCGATCGGGACTCAGGAGGCGGCGCGTACACCGATCGGGGCTCGGAAAGTACGCATTAACCGAGCGGGGCTTAGGAGACGATGCGTAGACCGATCGGGGCTCGGAGACAGCGCGTGGACCGTCTGGGGCTTAGGAGACGATGCGTGGACCGATCGCCGCTCGGAGACGATGCGTGGACCGATCGGGGCTCAGGAGACCGCGCGTGAACCGATCGGGGATCGGAAACGGCGCGTGGAACGATCGGGGCTCAGGAGACGGCAGGTGAACCAATCGGCGCTCGGAGACGGCGCGTGGACCGATTGTGGCTTAGGAGAAAGCGCGTGGAACGATCGGGACTCAGGAACCGGCGCGTGAACCGATCGGCGCTCGGAGACGCCGCGTCGACCGATCGGGGCTCAGGAGGCGGCGCGTCGACCGATCGGGGCTCAGGAGGCGGTGCGTACACCGATCGGGGCTCGGAAAGTACGAGTTAACCGAGCGGGGCTTAGGAGACGATGCGTAGACCGATCGGGGCGCGGAGACGGCGCGTGGACCGAGCGGGGCTCAGGAGGCCACGCCTGGACCGATCGGGGCTCAGGAGGCCCCGCCAGGACCGATCGGGGCTCGGCGACGGCGCGTGGACCGATCCGGGCTCAGGAGACGGCGCGTGGACCGATCGGGGCTCAGGAAACGGCCCGTGAACCGATCGGGTCTTAGGAGACGGCGCGTGGACCGAGCGGGGCTCAGGAGGCCACGCCTGGACCGATCGGGGCTCAGGAGGCCGCGCGTGGACCGATCGCGCCTCGGCGACGGCGCGTGGACCGATTGGGGCTCATGAGGCCGCGCGTGGACCGATCATGGCTCGGCAACGGCGCGTGGACCGATCGGGGCTCGGAGACGACGCGTGGACCGATCGGTGCTCGGAGACAGCGCGTGGACCGACTGGGGCTTAGGAGACGATGCGTGGACCGATCGCCGCTCGGAGACGGCGCGTCGACCGATCGGGGCTCAGGAGACGGCGCGTAGACCGATCGGGGCTCGGAAACGGCGCTTGGAACGATCGGGGCTCAGGAGACGGCGCGTGAACCGATCGGCGCTCGGAGACGGCGCATTGACCGATCGGGGTTCGGAGACGGCGCGTGGACCGTCTGGGGCTTAGGAGACGATGCGTGGACCGATCGGGGCTCAGGAGACCGCGCGTGAACCGATCGGGGCTCGGCGACTGCGTGTGGAACGATCGGGGCTTAGGACACGATGTGTGGGCCGATCGGGGTTTAGCAGAGGACGCGTCGACCGATCGGGGCTCAGGAAACGGCGCGTGGACTGATCGGGGGTTAGGAGAGGACGCGTGGACCGATCGGGGCTCCGGAGGTGGCGCGTGGACCGATCGTAGCTCGGAGACGGCGCGTGGAGGCATCGGGGCTTTGAAGACGACGCGTGGACCGATCGAGGCTCGGAGACGACACGTGTACGGATCGGGGATTCGGGAACGACGCGTGGAACGATCCGGGCTCAGGAAACGGCGTGTGGAGCGATCAGGGCTCAGGAGACTCGCGTGGATCGACCGGGGCACAGGAAACAGCGCGTAAACCGGTTGGGGTTCGGACACGGCGCGAGGAACGATCGGAGATCAGGAGACTGCACGTGGATGGATCGGGGATTAGGGAAAGACGCGCGGACCGATCGGGGATTAGGGAACGACGCGTGGACAGATCGGGGCTCAGGAGACGGCGCGTGGACCGATCGGGGCTTAGGAGACGATGCGTGGACCGATCGGGGCGCGGAGACGGCGCGTGGACCGAGCGGGGGTCAGGAGGCCACGCCTGGACCGATCGGGGCTCGGCGACGGCGCGTGGACCGATCCGGGCTCAGGAGACGGCGCGTGGACCGATCGGGGCTCAGGAGACGGCGCGTGGACCGACCGGAGCTCAGGAGATTCGCGTGGATCGATCGGGGCTCCGGAGGCGGCGCGTGGTCCGATTGGGGCTTAGGAGAAGGCGCGTGGACCGATCGGGGCTCAGGAAGCGGCGCACGGACCGATCGTGGCTCGGAGACGGCGCGTGGACCGATCGGGGCTTAGGAGACGAAGCGTGAACCGATCGGGGCGTAGGGGAAGACGCGTGTACCTATTGGGGCTCACGAGACAGCGTGTGGACCGATTGGGGCTTAGGAGACGGCGCGTGGACCGATCGGGCCTCGGAGACTGCGCGTGGACCGATCGGTGCTCGGAGACAGCGCGTGGACCGACTGGGGCTCGGAGACGGCGCGTGGACGGATCGTGGCTTAGGAGAAGGCGCGCGAAACGATCGGGGCTCAGGAGACGGCGCGTGGACCGATCGGGGCTCGGAGACGACGCGTGGACCGAACGGGGCTCAGGAAGCGGCGCCTGGACCGATCCAAGCGCGGAGACGGCTCGTGGAGGCATCGGGGCTAAGAAGACGACGCATGGACCGATCGGGGCTCGGAAACGGCGCGTGGACCGATCGGGGCTTAGGAGACGGCACGTGGAGCGATCGGGGCTCGGAAACGGCGGGTGGACCGATCGGGGCTCGGAGACGGCGCATTAACCGATCGGGGTTCGGAGACGACGCGTGGACCGATCGGGGCTCAGGAGACGACGCGTGGACCGATCGCGGCTCAGGAGACGGCGCGTAGACCGATCGGGGCTCCGAAACGACGCGGTAACCGAGCGGGGCTTAGGAGACGATGCGTGAACCGATCGGGGCTCGGAGACAGCGGGTGTCCCGACTGGGGCTCAGGAGACCGCGCGTGAACCGATCGGGGCTCGGCGACTGCGCGTGGACGTATCGGGGCTCAGGAGACGACGCGTGGACCGATCGCGGCTTAGGAGACGAAGCCTGCACCGATCGGGGCTCAGGCGACGGCGCGTGTACTGATCGGGATTTAGGAGACGATGCGTGGACCGATCGGGGCTCAGGAGACAGCGCGTGGACCGATTGGGGATCAGGAGACGGCGCGTGGATGGATCGGGGCTCGGAGACGACGCGTCGACAGATCGGGGCTTGGAGACGGCGCGTGTACTCATCGGGGTTTAGGAGACGATGCGTGGACAGATTCGGGTTGAGGAGCACGCGCGTCGACCGATCGGGGCTCAGGAGAAGGGGCGTGGACCGATCGGGGCTCGGAGACGGCGCGTGAACCGATCGGAGCTTAGGAGATGACGCGTGGACCGATCGGGGCTCAGGAGACGGCGTGTGGAGCGATCGGGGCTCTGGAAACGACCCTTGGACCGATCGGGGCTCAGGAGACGGCGCGTGGACCGGTCGGGGCTTAGGAGACTCGCGTGGATCTATCGGGACTCCGGACATGGCGCGTGAACCGATCGAGGCTTAGGAGACGGCGCGTGGACCGATCGTGGCTCAGGAAGCGGCGCCTGGACCGATCGTGGCGCGGAGACGGCTCGTGGAAGCATCGGGGGTTAGAAGACTCGCGTGGATCGATAGGGGCTCGTAGACGGCGCGTAGAACGATCGGAGCTCGCAGACGGCCCGTGGCCGGATCGGGGCTTAGGAGACGGCGCGTGGAGCGATCGGGGCTCAGGAGACGGCGCGTAGACCGATCGCGGCTCAGAAACGGCGCTTGGAACGATCGGGACTCAGGAGACGGCGCGTGAACCGATCGGCGCTCGGAGACGGCGCATTGACCGATCGGGGTTCGGAGACGGCGCGTGGACCGTCTGGGGCTTAGGAGACGATGCGTGGACCGATCGTCGCTCGGAGACGGCGCGTCGACCGATCGGGGCTCAGGAGACGGCGCGTAGACCGATCGGGGCTCGGAAACGGCGCGTGGACCGATCGGGGCTTAGGAGACGGCACGTGGAGCGATCGGGGCTCGGAAACGGCGGGTGGACCGATCGGGGCTCGGAGACGGCGCATTAACCGATCGGGGTTCGGAGACGACGCGTGGACCGATCGGGGCTCAGGAGACGACGCGTGGACCGATCGCGGCTCAGGAGACGGCGCGTAGACCGATCGGGGCTCCGAAACGACGCGGTAACCGAGCGGGGCTTAGGAGACGATGCGTGAACCGATCGGGGCTCGGAGACAGCGCGTGTCCCGACTGGGGCTCAGGAGACCGCGCGTGAACCGATCGGGGCTCGGCGACTGCGCGTGGACGTATCGGGGCTCAGGAGACGACGCGTGGACCGATCGCGGCTTAGGAGACGAAGCCTGCACCGATCGGGGCTCAGGCGACGGCGCGTGTACTGATCGGGATTTAGGAGACGATGCGTGGACCGATCGGGGCTCAGGAGACAGCGCGTGGACCGATTGGGGATCAGGAGACGGCGCGTGGATGGATCGGGGCTCGGAGACGACGCGTCGACAGATCGGGGCTTGGAGACGGCGCGTGTACTCATCGGGGTTTAGGAGACGATGCGTGGACAGATTCGGGTTGAGGAGCACGCGCGTCGACCGATCGGGGCTCAGGAGAAGGGGCGTGGACCGATCGGGGCTCGGAGACGGCGCGTGAACCGATCGGAGCTTAGGAGATGACGCGTGGACCGATCGGGGCTCAGGAGACGGCGCGTGGAGCGATCGGGGCTCTGGAAACGACCCTTGGACCGATCGGGGCTCAGGAGACGGCGCGTGGACCGGTCGGGGCTTAGGAGACTCGCGTGGATCTATCGGGACTCCGGACATGGCGCGTGAACCGATCGAGGCTTAGGAGACGGCGCGTGGACCGATCGTGGCTCAGGAAGCGGCGCCTGGACCGATCGTGGCGCGGAGACGGCTCGTGGAAGCATCGGCGGTTAGAAGACTCGCGTGGATCGATAGGGGCTCGTAGACGGCGCGTAGAACGATCGGAGCTCGCAGACGGCCCGTGGCCGGATCGGGGCTTAGGAGACGGCGCGTGGAGCGATCGGGGCTCAGGAGACGGCGCGTAGACCGATCGCGGCTCAGAAACGGCGCTTGGAACGATCGGGACTCAGGAGACGGCGCGTGAACCGATCGGCGCTCGGAGACGGCGCATTGACCGATCGGGGTTCGGAGACGGCGCGTGGACCGTCTGGGGCTTAGGAGACGATGCGTGGACCGATCGTCGCTCGGAGACGGCGCGTCGACCGATCGGGGCTCAGGAGACGGCGCGTAGACCGATCGGGGCTCGGAAACGGCGCTTGGAACGATCGGGGCTCAGGAGACGACGCTTGGACCGATCGGGCTCAGGAGACGGCGCGTGGACCGGTCGGGGCTTAGGAGACGACGCGTGGAGCGATCGGGGCTCAGGAGACGACGCTTGGACCGATCGGGGCTCAGGAGACGGCGCGTGGACCGGTCGGGGCTTAGGAGATTCGCGTGGATCTATCGGGGCTCCGGAGATGGCGCGTGAACCGATCGGGGCTTAGGAGACGGCGCGTGGACCGATCGGGGCTCAGGAAGCGGCGCCTGGACCGATCCAAGCGCGGAGACGGCTCGTGGAGGCATCGGGGCTAAGAAGACGACGCATGGACCGATCGGGGCTCGGAAACGGCGCGTGGACCGATCGGGGCTTAGGAGACGGTACGTGGAGCGATCGGGGCTCGGAAATGGCGGGTGGACCGATCGGGGCTCGGAGACGGCGCGTGGACCGATCGGTGCCGAGGAAACGGCGCGTGGACCGACTGGGGCTCGGAGACGACGCGTGGACCGATCGGGGCTCAGGAGACGACGCGTCGGCGGATCGGGGTTTAGGAGACGACGCGTGGACCGATCGGGGCTTAGGAGCCGACGCGTGAACCAATCGGAGCTTAGGAGATGACGCATGGACTGATCGGAGCTCAGGAGACGGCGCGTGGAGCGATCGGGGCTCAGGTGACGCCGCGTGAACCGATCGGGGCTCAGGAAACGGCGTGTGGAGCGATCGGGGCTTTGAAGACGACGGGTGGACCGATCGGGGCTCGGAGACGACGCGTGGACCGATCGGGGCTCAGGAGACGACGCGTCGGCGGATCGGGGTTCGGAGACAGCGCGTGGACCGTCTGGGGCTTAGGAGACGATGCGTGGACCGATCTGCGCTCGGAGACGGGGCGTCGACCGATCGGGGTTCAGGGACGGCATGTGGACCGTCTGGGGCTTAGGAGACGATGCGTGGACCGATCGGGGCTCAGGAGACTGCGCGTGGACGGATCGGGGCTCAGGAGACGACGCGTGGACCGATCGGGGATCAGGAGATGACGCATGGACCGATCGGGGTTCTGGAAGCGGCGCACGGACCGATCGTGGCTCGGAGACGGCGCGTGGAGGCATCGGGGCTTTGAAGACGACGCGTGGACCGATTGGGGCTCAGGAGACGGCGCGTGGACCGGTCGGGGCTTAGGAGACTCGCGTGTATCTATCGGGGCTCCGGAGATGGCGCGTGAACCGATCGGGGCTTAGGAGACGGCGCGTGGACCGATGGGGGCTCAGGAAGCGGCGCCTGGACCGATCCTGGCGCGGAGACCGCTCGTGGAGGCATCGGGGCTTAGAAGACGACGCATGGACCTATCGGGGCTCGGAAACGGCGCGTGGACCGATCGGGGCTTAGGAGACGGCACGTGGAGCGATCGGGGCTCGGAAACGGCGGGTGGACCGATCGGGGCTCGGAGACGGCGCGTGGACCGATCGGTGCTCGGAGACGATGCGTGGACCGATCGGGGCCGAGGAAACGGCTCGTGGAGCGACCGGGGCTCAGGAGACTCGCGTGGATCGATAGGGGCTCGGAGCCGGCGCGTGGAACGATCGGGGCTCGAGGTCGGCGCGTTAACCGATCGAGGCTTAGGAGTCGATGCGTGGACCGATCGGGGCTCGGAGACGGCGCGTGGACCGACCGGGGCTCAGGAGGCCACGCCTGGACCGATCGGGGCTCGGCGACGGCGCGTGGACCGATCGAGGCTCGGAGACGACGCGTGTACGGATCGGGGATACGGGGACGACGCGTGAAACGATCCGGGCTCAGGAGACGGCGCGTGGACCGATCGGGGCTCGGAAACGGCGCGTGGACCGATCGAGGCTCGGAGACGACGCGTGTACGGATCGGGGATTCGGGGACGACGCGTGGAACGATCCGGGCTCAGGAAACGGCGTGTAGAGCGATCGGGACTCACGACAAGACGCGTGGATCGATCGGGGCTCGGGAGTCGACGCGTTGACCGACCGGGGCTCAGGAGACGGCGCGCGGACCGATCGGGGCTTAGGAGAAGACGCGTGGACCGATCGGAGCTCAGGAGACGGCGCGTGGACCGATCGGGGCTTCGGAGACGGTTCGTGGACCGATCGGGGCTCGGAGACGGTGCGAGGACCGACCGGGGCTCAGGAGACGGCGCGTGGACCGACCGGAGATCAGGAGATTCGCGTGGATCGATCGGGGCTCCGGAGGCGGCGCGTGGAGCGATCATGGCTCGGCCGCGGCGCGTGGACCGATCGGGGCTCGGAGACGACGCGTTAACCGATCGGGGCTTAGGAGTCGACGCGTGGACCGATCGGGGCTCGGAGACGGCGCGTGGACCGACCGGGACTCAGGAGGCCACGCCTGGACCGATCGGGGCTTGGCAACGGCGCGTGGACGGATCGAGGCTCGGAGACGGCGCGTGGACCGATCCGGGCTTAGGAAACGACGCGTGGACCGATCGGGGCGTAGGAGACGACGCGTGTACCTATCGGGGCCCACGAGACAGCGTGTGGACCGATTGGGGCTCAGGAGACGGCGCGTGGACCGATCGGAGCTCGGAGACGGTGCGAGGACCGACCGGGTCTCAGGAGACGGCGCGTGGACCGACCTGAGCTCAGGAGATTCGCGTGGATCGATCGGGGCTCCGGAGGCAGCGCGTGGACCGATTGCGGAGCAGGAGATGGTGCGTGGACCGATCGGCGCTCGGAGACGGCGCGTGGACCGATCGGAGCTTAGGAGACGGCGCGTGGAACGATCGGGGCTCAGGAGACGACGCGTGTACGGATCGGGGCTTTGAAGACGACGCGTGGACCGATCGGGGCTCAGGAAATGGCGTGTGGAGCGATCGGGGCACAGGAGACGACGCGTGAACCGATCGGGGCTTAGGAGACGACGCGTGCACCGATCGGGGCGTAGGAGACGGCGCGTGGAACGATCGGGGCTCAGGAGACTCGCGTGGATTGATCGGGGCTCAGGAGGCAACGCGTGGACCCATCCGGGCTCGGAGACGGCGCGTGGGCCGATCAGTGCTCGGAGACGGCGCGTGGACGGACCGCCGCTTAGAATGCGGCACGCTGACCGATCGGGGATTGGACACGGCGTGTGGACGTATCGGGGCTTAGGAGACGATGCGTAGACCGGTCGGGGCTCAGGAGACGGCGCGTGGACCGATCGGGGCTCGGCGACGGCGCGTGGACCGATCGAGGCTCGGAGACGACGCGTGTACGGATCGGGGCTTTGAAGACGACGCGTGGACCGATCGGGGCTCAGGAAACGGTGTGTGGAGCGATCGGGGCTCAGGAGACGACGCGTGGATCGATCGGGGCTCAGGAGACGACGCGTCGACCGATCGGGGCTCGGCGACGACGCGTGTACGGATCGGGGATTCGGGGACGACGCGTGGAACGATCCGGGCTCAGGGGACGGCGCGTGGACTGATTGGGGATCAGGAGATGACGCGTGGACCGATCGGCGCTCTGGAAGCGGCGCACGGACCGATCGTGGCTCGGAGACGGCGCGTGGAGGCATCGGGGCTTTGAAGACGACGCGTGGACCGATCGGGGCTCAGGAAACGGCGTGTGGAGCGATCGGGGCTCAGGAGACGACGCGTGGATCGATCGGGGCTCAGGAGACGACGCGTCGACCGATCGGGGCTCAGGAGACTCGCGTGGATCGATAGGGGCTCGGAGACGGCGCGTGGAACGATCGGGGCTCCGAGTCGGCGCGTTGACCGATCGGGGCTTAGGAGTCGATGCGTGGACCGATCGGGGCTCGGCGTCGGCGCGTGGACCGATCGAGGCTCGGCGACGACGCGTGTACGGATCGGGGATTCGGGGACGACGCGTGGAACGATCCGGGCTCAGGGGACGGCGCGTGGACTGATCGGGGTTCGGAGATGGCGCGTGGAACGATCGGGGCTCAGGAGACGGCGCGTGGACTGATTGGGGATCAGGAGATGACGCGTGGACCGATCGGCGCTCTGGAAGCGGCGCACGGACCGATCGTGGCTCGGAGACGGTGCGTGGAGGCATCGGGGCTTTGAAGACGACGCGTGGACCGATCGGGGCTCAGGAAACGGCGTGTGGAGCGATCGGGGTTCAGAAGACTCGCGTGGATCGATCGGGGCTCCGGAGGCGCCGCGTGGACCGATGGGGATCAGGAGACGGTGCGTGGACCGATCGGGGCTCGGAGACGGCGCGTGGAACGATCGGGGCTCAGGTAACGGCGTGTGGAGCGGTTGGGGCTCAGGAGACGACGCGTGGATCGATCGGGGCTCAGAAGACGACGCGTCGACCGATCGGGGCTCGGAGACGGCGCGTGAACCGACCGGGGCTCGGAGACGACGCGTGTACGGATCGGGGCTTGGTGACGGAGCGTGGACCGATCGGGGCTCACGAAGCGCCGCCTGAACCGATCGTGGCTCGGAGACGGCGCGAGGAGGCATCTGGGCTTAGAAGACGACGCGTGGATCGATCGGGGCTCGGAGACGGCGCGTGAACCGATCGGCGCTCGGAGACGACGCGAGGACCGATCGAGGCTCGGAGACGACGCGTGTGAGGATCGGGGATTCGAGGACGAAGCGTGGACCGATCCGGGCTCAGGAGACGGCCCGTGGACCGATCGGGGATCGGAAGCGGCGCGTGGAACGATCGGGGCTTAGGAGACGGCGCGTGAACCGATCGGCGCTCGGAGACGGCGCGTGGACCGATCGGGGCTTAGGAGAAGGCGCGTGGACCGATCGGGGCTAACGAGACGGCGCGTGGACCGATCGGGGCTCGGAGACGGGTCGTGGACAGATTGGGGATTAGGAGACGGCGCGTGGACCGATCGGGGCTGGGAGACGGCACGTGGACCAATGGGGGCTTAGGAGACGACGCGTGGACCGATCGGGGTGTAGGCGACGACGCGTGTACCTATCGGGGCTCAGGAGACAGCGCGTGGACGGATCAGGGCTCGGCGACTGCGCGTGGACGTATCGGGGCTCAGGAGACGGCGCGTGGACCGATCGCGGCTCGGAGATAGCGCGTGAACCGACCGGGGCTTAGGAAGCCGCGCGTGGACCGATCGAGGCTCGGCGACTGCGCGTGGACCCATCGGGGCTCGGAGACGGCGCGTGGAGCGATCGGGGCTCGGAGACGGCACGTGGAACGATCGGGGCTCAGGAGACGGTGCGTGGAGGCATGGGGGCTTAGAAGACGACGCATGGACCGAGCGGGGCTCAGGAGACGGCGCGAGGAGCAATCGGGGCTCAGGAGAAGTCGCGTCAATTGATCGGGGCTCAGGAGACGACGCGGCGACTGATCGGGGCTTAGAAGACGACGCGTGGCCCGATTGGGGCTTAGGAGACGACGTGTGGACCGATTGGGGCATAGGAGACGGCACGTGAATCGATCGGTGCACAGGAGACGGCGGGTGAACCGGTCGGGTCTTAGGAGACGACGCGTCGACCGATTGGGGCTCAGGAGAAGGGGTGTGGACCGATCGGGGCTCAGGAGACGGCGCCTGGACCGACCGGTGCTCGGCGACTGCGCGTGGACGGATCGGGGCTCAGGAGACGGCGCGTGGGCCGATCGGGGCTCGGAGACGGCGCGTTAACTGATCGGGGCTCGGACACTACGCTTGTACGGATCGGGGCTTGGACACGGAGCGTTGACCGATCGCGGTTTACAGACGGCCCGTGGACGGATCGGGGCTTAGGAGACGGCGTGTGGACCGATCGGGGCTCAGGTGACAACGCGTGGACCGATTGGGGCTCAGGAAGCAGCGCCTGGACCGATCGAGGCTCGGAGACGACGCGTGTACGGATCGGGGATTCGGCGATGACGCGTGGACCGATCCGGGCTCAGGAGACGGCGCGTGGACCGATCGGGGCTCGGAGACGGCGCGTGGAACGATCGGGGCTCAGGAGACGGCGCGTGAACCGATTGGCGCTCGGAGACGGCGCGTGGACCGATAGGGGCTTAGGAGACCGCGCGTGGACCGGTCGGGGCTCGGCGACGGCGCGTGGACCCTTCGGGGCTCGGAGACGACGCGTGTACGGATCGGGGTGTAGGCGACGACGCGTGTACCTATCGGGGCTCAGGAGACAGCGCGTGGACGGATCAGGGCTCGGCGACTGCGCGTGGACGCATCGGGGCTCAGGAGACGGCGCGTGGACCGATCGCGGCTCGGAGATAGCGCGTGAACCGACCGGGGCTTAGGAAGCCGCGCGTGGACCGATCGAGGCTCGGCGACTGCGCGTGGACCCATCGGGGCTCGGAGACGGCGCGTGGAGCGATCGGGGCTCGGAGACGGCACGTGGAACGATCGGGGCTCAGGAGACGGTGCGTGGAGGCATGGGGGCTTAGAAGACGACGCATGGACCGAGCGGGGCTCAGGAGACGGCGCGAGGAGCAATCGGGGCTCAGGAGAAGTCGCGTCAATTGATCGGGGCTCAGGAGACGACGCGGCGACTGATCGGGGCTTAGAAGACGACGCGTGGCCCGATTGGGGCTTAGGAGACGACGTGTGGACCGATTGGGGCATAGGAGACGGCACGTGAATCGATCGGTGCACAGGAGACGGCGGGTGAACCGGTCGGGTCTTAGGAGACGACGCGTCGACCGATTGGGGCTCAGGAGAAGGGGTGTGGACCGATCGGGGCTCAGGAGACGGCGCCTGGACCGACCGGTGCTCGGCGACTGCGCGTGGACGGATCGGGGCTCAGGAGACGGCGCGTGGGCCGATCGGGGCTCGGAGACGGCGCGTTAACTGATCGGGGCTCGGACACTACGCTTGTACGGATCGGGGCTTGGACACGGAGCGTTGACCGATCGCGGTTTACAGACGGCCCGTGGACGGATCGGGGCTTAGGAGACGGCGTGTGGACCGATCGGGGCTCAGGTGACAACGCGTGGACCGATTGGGGCTCAGGAAGCAGCGCCTGGACCGATCGAGGCTCGGAGACGACGCGTGTACGGATCGGGGATTCGGCGATGACGCGTGGACCGATCCGGGCTCAGGAGACGGCGCGTGGACCGATCGGGGCTCGGAGACGGCGCGTGGAACGATCGGGGCTCAGGAGACGGCGCGTGAACCGATTGGCGCTCGGAGACGGCGCGTGGACCGATAGGGGCTTAGGAGACCGCGCGTGGACCGGTCGGGGCTCGGCGACGGCGCGTGGACCCTTCGGGGCTCGGAGACGACGCGTGTACGGATCGGGGCTTGGTGACGGCGCGTTTACCGATCGCGGCTCGGAGACGGCCCGTGGACAGATCGGGGCTTAGGAGACGGCGCGTGGGCCGAACGGGGCTCAGGAGACGGCGCGTGGACCGGTCGGGGCTTAGGAGACGACGCCTGGACAGATCGGGGCTTAGGAGGCGGCGCGTGGAACGATCGGTGCTCAGGAGACGGCTCGTGCACCAATCGGCGCTCGGAGACGGCGCGTGGAGCGATCGGGGCTCGGAGACGGCACGTGGAACGATCGGGGCTCAGGAGACGATGCGTGGAGGCATGGGGGCTTAGAAGACGACGCATGGACCGAGCGGGGCTCAGGAGACGGCGCGAGGAGCGATCGGGGCTCAGGAGAAGTCGCGTCAATTGATCGGGGCTCAGGAGATGACGGGGCGACTGATCGGGGCTTAGGAGACGACGCGTGGCCCGATTGGGGCTTAGGAGACGACGTGTGGACCGATCGGGGCTTAGGAGACGACGCGTCGACCGATTGGGGCTCAGGGGAAGGGGTGTGGACCGATCGGGGCTCAGGAGACGGCTCCTGGACCGACCGGTGCTCGGGGACTGCGCGTGGACGGATCGGGGCTCAGGAGACGGCGCGTGGGCCGATCGGGGCTCGGAGACGGCGCGTTAACCGATCGGGGCTCGGACACTACGCTTGTACGGATCGGGGCTTGGTGACGGAGCTTTGACCGATCGCGGTTTACAGACGGCCCGTGGACGGATCGGGGCTTAGGAGACGGCGTGTGGACCGATCGGGGCTCAGGAGACGGCGCGTAGACCGATCGGGGCTCGTAAATGACGCGTCAACCGATCGGGGCTTAGGAGACGATGCGGCGATCGATCGGGGCTCGGCGACTGCGCGTGGACCGACTGGAGCTCAGGAGGTTGCTCGTGGACCAATTGGGGTTCGGGCGACGGCGCGTGGACCAATTGGGGTTCGGGCGACGGCGCGTGGGCCAATCGGTGCTCGGAGACGGCGCGTGGACCGATCGGGGCTCGGAGACGACGCGTGTACGGATCAGGGCTTGGTGACGGCGCGTTTACCGATAGCAGCTCGGAGACGGCCCGTGGACGGATCGCGGCTTAGGAGACGGCGCGTGGAATGATCGGGGCTCAGGAGACGGCGCGTGGACCGGTCGAGGCTCGGAGACGACGCGTGTGCGGATCGGGGATTCGAGGACGACGGGTGAACCGATCCGGGCTCGGAGACGGCGTGTGGACCGATCGGGGCTTAGGAGACGACGCGTGGACCGATCGGGGTTTAGGAGAGGACGCGTCGACCGATCGGGGCACAGGAGACGGCGCGTGGTCCGATCGGGGCTTATGAGACGGCGCGTGGACCGATCGGGGGCTCGGAGATGGCGCGTGGAATGATCGGGGCTTAGGAGATGGCGTGTGGACCGACCGGGGCTCAGGAGGCGACGCGTGGACCCATCGGGGCTCGGAGACGGCGTGTGGACCGATCGGGGCTTAGGAGACGACGCGTGGACCGATCGGGGTTTAGGAGAGGACGCGTCGACCGATCGGCGCACAGGAGACGGCGCGTGGTCCGATCGGGGCTTATGAGACGGCGCGTGGACCGATCGGGGCTCGGAGATGGCGCGTGGAATGATCGGGGCTTAGGAGATGGCGTGTGGACCGATCGGAGATCAGGAGACGACGCGTGGACCGAGAGGGCTCCGGAAGCGGCGCACGGACGGATCGTGGCTCGGAGACGGCGCGTGGAGGCATCGGGGCTTTGAAGACGACGCGTGGACCAAACGGTGTTCATAAAACGGTGCGTGGAGCGATCGGGGCTCAGGAGACGGCGCGTGAACCAATCGGTGCTCCGAGACGGCGCGTGGAACGATCGGGGATGAGAAGAAGGCGCGTGGACCGATCGGGGCTTAGGAGACGGCGCGTGGACCGATCGGGGCTCGGAGACGGCGCGTGGAACGATCGGGGCTCAGGTGACGGCGCGTGAACCGATCGGCGCTCGGAGACGGCGCGTGGACCGATCGGGGCTCCGAGACAGCGCGTGGACCGACTAGGGCTCAGGCGGTTGCGCGTGGACTAATTGGGGTTCGGCGACGGCGCGTGGACCGATCCGGGCTCAGGAGACGGCGCGTGGACCGATCGGAGCTCGGAGACGGCGCGTGGAACGATCGGGGCTCAGGAGACGGCGCGTGGACCGATCGGGGCTTAGGAGAAGGCGCGTGGACCGATAGGGGCTTAGGAGACGGCGCGTGGACCGATCGGGGCTCGGAGACGGGGCGTGGAATTATCGGGGCTCAGGAGACGGCGCGTGAAATGATCGGCGCTCTGAGACGGCGCGTGGACCGATCGGGGCTCAGGAAGCGGCGCCTGGACCGATCGTGGCTCGGAGACGGCGCGTGGAGGCATCGGGACTAAGAAGACGACGCATGGGTCGAGCGGGGCTCAGGAGACGGCGCGAGGAGCGATCGGGGCTCGGAGACGGCGCGTGGAGGCATCGGGGCTTTGAAGACGACGCGTGGACCGAACGGTGTTCAGAAAACGGCGCGTGGACCGATCGGTGCTCGGAGACGATGCGTGGAACGATCGGGGCTCAGGTAACGGCGTGTGGAGCGGTTGGGGCTCAGGAGACGACGCGTGGATCGATCGGGGTTCAGAAGACGACGCGTCGACCGATCGGGGCTCGGAGACGGCGCGTGAACCAACCGGGGCTCGGAGACGACGCGTGTACGGATCGGGGCTTGGTGACGGAGCGTGGACCGATCGGGGCTCAGGAAGCGGCGCCTGGACCGATCGTGGCTCGGAGACGGCGCGTGGAGGCATCTGGGCTTACAAGACGACGCGTGGTTCGATCGGGGCTCGGAGACGGCGCGCGAACCGACCAGGGCTCAGGATACGGCGCGTGGACCAGTCGGGGCTTAGGAGACGACGCGAGGACCGATCGAGGCTCGGAGACGACGCGTGTGAGGATCGGGGATTCGAGGACGACGCGTGGACCGATCCGGGCTCAGGAGACGGCGCGTGGACCGATCGGGATCGGCAGCGGCGCGGGGAACGATCGGGGCTTAGGAGACGGCGCGTGAACCAAGCGGCGCTCGGAGACGGCGCGTGGACCGATCGGGGCTTAGGAGAAGGCGCGTGGACCGATCGGGGCTTAGGAGACGGCGCGTCGACCCATCGGGGCTCGGAGACGGCGCGTGGAACGATCGGGGCTCAGGAGACGGCACGTGAACCGATCGGCGCTCGGAGACGGCGCCTCGACCGATCGGGGCTTATGAGACTGCGCGTAGATCGATCGGAGATCAGGAGACGACGCGTGCACCGATCGGCGCTCTCGAAGCGGCGTGTGGACCGATCGGGGCTCAGGAGACGATGCGTGGACCGATCGGGGCTCAGGTGACGGCGCGCGGACCGACCGGGGCTCAGGAGACTCGTGTGGATCGATCGGGGCTCCGGAGGCGCCGCGTGGACCGATGGGGATCAGGAGACGGTGCGTGAACCAACCGGGGCTCAGGAGACGGCTCGTGGACCGATCGGGGCTCGGAGACGACGCGTCGACCGATCGGGGCTCAGGAGACAGCGAGTGGACCGATTGGGGCTCAGGAGACGGCGCGTGGACCGATCAGGGCTCGGAGACGGCGCGTGGACCGATCGGGGCTCGGAGACGGCGCGTGGACAGATCGGGGCTCAGGAGACCGCGCGTGGACCGATCGGGGCTCGGAGACGGGTCGTGGACAGATTGGGGATTAGGAGACGGCGCGTGGACCGATCGGGGCTGGGAGACGGCACGTGGACCAATGGGGGCTTAGGAGACGACGCGTGGACCGATCGGGGTGTAGGCGACGACGCGTGTACCTATCGGGGCTCAGGAGACAGCGCGTGGACGGATCAGGGCTCGGCGACTGCGCGTGGACGTATCGGGGCCCAGGAGACGGCGTGTGGACCGATCGCGGCTTGGAGATAGCGCGTGAACCGACCGGGGCTTAGGAGGCCGCGCGTGGACCGATCGAGGCTCGGCGACGGCGCGTGGACCCATCGGGGCTCGGAGACGACGCGTGTACGGATCGGGGCTTGGTGACGGCGCGTGAACCAACCGGGGCTCAGGAGGCCGCGCGTGGACCGATCGCGGCTCGTGCGACGGCGCGTGCACCGATCGGCGTTCGGAGACGGCGCTGACCGATCGTGGCTTAGGAGAAGGCGCGTGGAACGATCGGGGCTCGGAGACGGCGCGTGGAACGATCGGGGCTCCGAGTCGGCGCGTTAACCGATCGGGGCTTAGGAGACGACGCGTAGACCGATCGGGGCCCAGGAGACGGCGCGTGGTCCGATCGGGGCTCAGGAAACGGCGCGTGAACCGACTGGGGCTCAGGCGGTTGCGCGTCGACCAATTGGGGTTCGGCGACGGCGCGTGGACCGATCGGGGCTCAGGAGACGGCGCGTGGACCGATCGGGGCTCAGGAGACGACACGTGGACCGATCGGGGCTCAGGAGACGGCGCGTGGACCGATCGGGGCTCGGAGAAGGCGCGTGGACCGATCGTGGCTCAGGAAGCGGCGCTTGGACCGATCGTGGCCCGGAGTCGGCGCGAGAAGGCATCTGGGCTTACAAGACGACGCGTGGATCGATCGGGGCTCGGGGACGGCGCATGAACCGACCGGGGCTCAGGAGACGGCGCGTGGACTGATCGGGGCTCGGAGACGGCGCGTTAACCGATCGGGGCTTAGGAGGCCGCGCGTGGACCGATCGAGGCTCGGCGACGGCGCGTGGACCGATCGGGACTCGGAGACGGCGTGTGAACGTATCGGGGCTTAGGAGACGATGCGTTGACCGATCGGGGCTCATGAGACGGCGCGTAGATCGATCGGGGCTCCGGCGGCGACGCGTGGACCGATCGGGGCACAGGAAACGGCACGTGGGTCGATCGGTGCTCGAAGACGACGCGTGGACCGACCGGGGCTCAGGAGCCGATGCGTGGATCGATCGGGGCTCAGGAGGCGGCGCGTGGACCGATCGGTGCTCAGGAGACGGCGCGTGAAATGATCGGCGCTCTGAGACGGCGCATGGACCGATTGTGGCCTACGAGACGGCGCGTGGATCGATCGGGGCTCAGGAAGCGGCGCCTGGACCTATCGTGGCTCGGAGACGGCGCGTGGAGGCATCGGGGCTAAGAACACGACGCATGGACCGAGCGGGGCTCAGCAGACGGCGCGAGGAGCGATCGGTGCTCGGAGACGGCGCGTGGACGGACCGTGGCTTAGAATGCGTCACGCGGACCGATCGGGGCTCGGATACGGCGTGTGGACGTATCGGGGCTTAGGAGACGATGCGTGAACCGATCGGGGCTCAGGAGACGCCGCGTGGACCGATCGGGGCTCGGAGACGGCGCGTGGAACGATCGGGGCTCAGGAGACGGCGCGTGAAATGATCGGCGCTCTGAGACGGCGCATGGACCGATTGTGGCCTACGAGACGGCGCGTGGATCGATCGGGGCTCAGGAAGCGGCGCCTGGACCTATCGTGGCTCGGAGACGGCGCGTGGAGGCATCGGGGCTAAGAACACGACGCATGGACCGAGCGGGGCTCAGCAGACGGCGCGAGGAGCGATCGGGGCTCAGGAGAAGACGCGTCAATTGATCGGGGCTCAGGACACGACGCGGCGACGGATCGGGGCTTAGGAGACGACGCGTGGACCGATTGGGGCTTAGGAGACGACGTGTGGACCGATCGGGGCTTAGGAGACGGCACGTGATTCGATCGGTGTACAGGAGACGGCGCGTGAACCGGTCGGGGCTTAGGAGACGACGCGTCGGCCGATCGGGGCTCAGGACAAGGGGTGTGGACCGTTCGGAGCTCAGGAGACGGCGCGTGGACAGATCGGGGTTCGGCGATGGCGCGTGGACCGATCGGGACTCGGAGACGACGCATGTACGGATCGAGGCTTGGAGACGGCGCGTGGACCGATCGGAGCTCGGAGACGGCCCGTGGGCAGATCGGGGCTTAGGAGACGGCGCGGGGACTAATTGGGGCTTAGGAGAACATACGTGGACCGATCGGGGCTCGGAGACAGCGCGTTTACCGACTGGGGCTCGAGAGGTTGCGCGTGGACCAATTGGGGTTCGCCGCGGCGTGTGGACCGACCGGAGCTCAGTAGACCGCGCGTGGACCGATCGGGGCTCGGCGTCTGCGCGTGGATGGATCGGGGCTCAGGAGACAGCGCGTGGACCGATCGGGGCTCAGGAAGACGCGCCTGCACCGATCGTGGCTCGGAGACGGCGCGTGGAGGCATCGGGGCTTCGAAGACGACGCATGGACCAATCGGGGCTCGGAAACGGCGCCTGGACCGATCGGAGCTCGGAGACGACGCGTGGAGCGGTCGGGGCTCAGGAGAAGACGCGTGGATCGATCGGGGCTCAGGAGACGACGCGTCGACGGATCGGGGCTTAGGAGACGACGCGTGGACCGATCGGGACTTAGGAGCCGACGCGTGGACCGATCCGGGCTCAGGAGACGGCGCGTGGACCGATCGGGGCTCGAGGAAGGCGCGTGAAACGATCGGGGCTTAGGAGACGGCGCGTGGACCGATCGGGGCTCAGGAGACGGCGCGCGGACCGACCGGGGCTCAGGAGCCGATGCGTGGATCGATCGGGGCTCAGGAGGCGGCGCGTGGACCGATCGGTGCTCGGAGACGGCGCGTGGACGGACCGTGGCTTAGAATGCGTCACGCGGACCGATCGGGGCTCGGATACGGCGTGTGGACGTATCGGGGCTTAGGAGACGATGCGTGAACCGATCGGGGCTCAGGAGACGCCGCGTGGACCGATCGGGGCTCGGAGACGCCGCGTGGAACGATCGGGGCTCAGGAGACGGCGCGTGAAATGATCGGCGCTCTGAGACGGCGCATGGACCGATTGTGGCCTACGAGACGGCGCGTGGATCGATCGGGGCTCAGGAAGCGGCGCCTGGACCTATCGTGGCTCGGAGACGGCGCGTGGAGGCATCGGGGCTAAGAACACGACGCATGGACCGAGCGGGGCTCAGCAGACGGCGCGAGGAGCGATCGGGGCTCAGGAGAAGACGCGTCAATTGATCGGGGCTCAGGAGACGACGCGGCGACGGATCGGGGCTTAGGAGACGACGCGTCGACCGATTGGGGCTTAGGAGACGACGTGTGGACCGATCGGGGCTTAGGAGACGGCACGTGATTCGATCGGTGTACAGGAGACGGCGCGTGAACCGGTCGGGGCTTAGGAGACGACGCGTCGGCCGATCGGGGCTCAGGACAAGGGGTGTGGACCGTTCGGAGCTCAGGAGACGGCGCGTGGACCGATCGGGGTTCGGCGATGGCGCGTGGACCGATCGGGGCTCGGAGACGACGCGTGTACGGATCGAGGCTTGGAGACGGCGCGTGGACCGATCGGAGCTCGGAGACGGCCCGTGGGCAGATCGGGGCTTAGGAGACGGCGCGGGGACTAATTGGGGCTTAGGAGAACATACGTGGACCGATCGGGGCTCGGAGACAGCGCGTTTACCGACTGGGGCTCGAGAGGTTGCGCGTGGACCAATTGGGGTTCGCCGCGGCGTGTGGACCGACCGGAGCTCAGTAGACCGCGCGTGGACCGATCGGGGCTCGAGGAAGGCGCGTGAAACGATCGGGGCTTAGGAGACGGCGCGTGGACCGATCGGGGCTCAGGAGACGGCGCGCGGACCGACCGGGGCTCAGGAGCCGATGCGTGGATCGATCGGGGCTCAGGAGGCGGCGCGTGGACCGATCGGTGCTCGGAGACGGCGCGTGGACGGACCGTGGCTTAGAATGCGTCACGCGGACCGATCGGGGCTCGGATACGGCGTGTGGACGTATCGGGGCTTAGGAGACGATGCGTGAACCGATCGGGGCTCAGGAGACGCCGCGTGGACCGATCGGGGCTCGGAGACGCCGCGTGGAACGATCGGGGCTCAGGAGACGGCGCGTGAAATGATCGGCGCTCTGAGACGGCGCATGGACCGATTGTGGCCTACGAGACGGCGCGTGGATCGATCGGGGCTCAGGAAGCGGCGCCTGGACCTATCGTGGCTCGGAGACGGCGCGTGGAGGCATCGGGGCTAAGAACACGACGCATGGACCGAGCGGGGCTCAGCAGACGGCGCGAGGAGCGATCGGGGCTCAGGAGAAGACGCGTCAATTGATCGGGGCTCAGGAGACGACGCGGCGACGGATCGGGGCTTAGGAGACGACGCGTCGACCGATTGGGGCTTAGGAGACGACGTGTGGACCGATCGGGGCTTAGGAGACGGCACGTGATTCGATCGGTGTACAGGAGACGGCGCGTGAACCGGTCGGGGCTTAGGAGACGACGCGTCGGCCGATCGGGGCTCAGGACAAGGGGTGTGGACCGTTCGGAGCTCAGGAGACGGCGCGTGGACCGATCGGGGTTCGGCGATGGCGCGTGGACCGATCGGGGCTCGGAGACGACGCGTGTACGGATCGAGGCTTGGAGACGGCGCGTGGACCGATCGGAGCTCGGAGACGGCCCGTGGGCAGATCGGGGCTTAGGAGACGGCGCGGGGACTAATTGGGGCTTAGGAGAACATACGTGGACCGATCGGGGCTCGGAGACAGCGCGTTTACCGACTGGGGCTCGAGAGGTTGCGCGTGGACCAATTGGGGTTCGCCGCGGCGTGTGGACCGACCGGAGCTCAGTAGACCGCGCGTGGACCGATCGGGGCTCGGCGTCTGCGCGTGGATGGATCGGGGCTCAGGAGACAGCGCGTGGACCGATCGGGGCTCAGGAAGACGCGCCTGCACCGATCGTGGCTCGGAGACGGCGCGTGGAGGCATCAGGGCTTCGAAGACGACGCATGGACCAATCGGGGCTCGGAAACGGCGCCTGGACCGATCGGAGCTCGGAGACGACGCGTGGAGCGGTCGGGGCTCAGGAGAAGACGCGTGGATCGATCGGGACTCAGGAGACGGCGCGTGGATCGATTGGGGCGTGGATACGGCGCGTGACGCGACCGGGGCTCAGGAGGCCGCGTGTGGAGCGATCATGGCTCGGCGACGGCGCGTGGACCGATCGGGGCTCGGAAACGACGCGTGGAGCGATAGGGGCTCAGGAGACGGCGCGTAGAGCGGTCGGGGCCCAGGAGACGGCGCGTGGACCGATCGTGGCTGGGAGACGGCACGTCCACCAATCGGGGCTTAGGAGACGACGCGTAGACCGATCGTGGCTGGGAGACGGCACGTCCACCAATCGGGGCTTAGGAGACGACGCGTGGACCGATCGGGGCCCAGGAGACGGCGCGTGGACCGGTCGGGGCTCAGGAAACGGCGCGTGGACCGACTGGGGGTCAGGCGGTTGCGCGTGGACCAATTGGGGTTCGGCGACGGCGCGTGGATCGATCGGGGCTTAGGAGACGGCGCGTGCACCGATCGGGGCCCGGAGACGGGTCGTGGACAGATTGGGGCTTTGCAGACGGCGCGTGGACCGATCGTGGCTGGGAGACGGCAGGTCCACCAATCGGGGCTTAGGAGACGACGCGTAGACCGATCGGGGCCCAGGAGACGGCGCGTGGACCCATCGGGGCTCAGGAAACGGCGCGTGGATCGACTGAGGCTCAGGCGGTTGCGCGTGGACCCATCTGGGCTCGGAGACGGCGCGTTAACCGATAGGGGCTTAGGAGACGATGCATGGACCGATCGGGCTCGGAGACGGCGCGTGAACCGACCGGGGCTCGGAGACGACGCGTGAACCGATGGGGGCTCGGATACGGCGCGTGAAGCAACCGGGGCTCAGGAGGCCGCGCGTGGACCGATCATGGCTCGGCGACGGCGCGTGGACCGATCGGGGCTCAGGAGACGGTGCGTGGACCGATTGGGGCTCGGATACGGCGCGTGAACCAACCGGGGCTCAGGAGGCCGCGCGTGGACCGATCGCGGCTCAGGAGACGACGCGTAGACCGATCGGGGCTCGGAGACGGCGCGTTAACCGATCGGGGCTTAGGAGACGGCGCGTGGAGCGATCGGGGCTCAGGAGACGGCGCGTAAACCGATCGGCGCTCAGGAGGCGGCGGGTGGACCGATCGAGGCTCTGCGACGGCGCGTGGACCGATCGGGGCTCGGAGACGATGCGTGTACAGATCAGGGCTTGGTGACGGCGCGTTTACCGATAGCAGCTCGAAGACGGCCCGTGGACGGATCGCGGCTTAGGAGACGGCGCGTGGACCGATCAAGGCTCGGAGACGACGCGTGGATCGATCGGGGTTCGGCGACAGCGCGTGAACCGACTGGGGCTCAGGCGGTTGCGCGTGGACCAATTGGGGTTCGGCGACGGCGCGTGGACCGTTCGGGGCTCGGAGACGGCGCGTTAACCGATCGGGGCTTAGGAGACGATGCGTGGACCGATCGGGGCTCGGAGAGGGCGCGTGGTCCGACCGGGGCTAAGGAGGCCGCGCGTGGACCGATCGAGGGTCGGTGACGGCGCGTGGACCGATCGGGACTCGGAGACGGCGTGTGAACGTATCGGGGCTTAGGAGACGATGCGTTGACCGATCGGGGTTCATGAGACGGCGCGTAGACCGATCGGTGCTTGAAGACGACGCGTGGACCGATCGGGGCTCAGGAGCCGATGCGTGGATCGATCGGGGCTCCGGAGGCGGCGCGTGGACCCATCGGGGCTCGGAGACGGCACGTGGACCGATCAGGGCTTAGGAGACGACGCGTGGACCGATCGGGGCTCAGGAGACGGCGCGTGGACCGATTGGTGCTCGGAGACGGCGCGTGGACGGACCGTGGCTTAGAATGCGTCACGCGGACCGATCGGGGCATAGGAGACGATGCGTGGACCGATCGGGGCTCGGAGACGGCGAGTGGACCCATCGGGGCTCGGAGACGACGCGTGTACGGATCGGGGCTTGATGACGGCGGCTTTACCGATCGCGGCTCGGAGACGGCCCGTGGACAGATCGGGGCTTAGGAGACGGCGCGTGGACCGATCGGGGCTCAGGAGACGGCGCGTGGACCGTTCGGGGCTCAGGAGACGGCGCGTGGACCGATCGGGGCTCGGAGAGGGCGCGTGGAACGATCGGAGCACAGGAGACGGCGTGTGAACCGAGCGGCGCTCGGAGACGGCGCGTGGATCGATCGGGGCTTAAGAGACGGCGCGTGGACCGATCGGGGCTCAGAAGACCCCGCGTGGACCGATCGGGGCTCGGCGACTGCGCGTGGACGCATCGGTGCTCAGGAGACGGCGCGTGGACCGATCGGGGCTCGGAGACGGCACGTTAACCAATCGGGGCTTAGGAGACGATGCGTGGACCGATCGCGGCTCGGAGACGGCGTGTGAACCGTCCGGGGCTCAGGAGGGGATGCGTGGACCGATCGCGGCTCTGGAGACTGCGCGTGGATCGATCGGGGCTTACGGAACGACGCGTGGACCGATCGGGGCTCAGGGGCCGGCGCGTGGCCCGATCGGGGCTCGGAGACGGCGCGTTAACCGATTGGGGCTTAGGAGACCATGCGTGGACCGATCGGGGCTCGAAGACGGCGCGTGGACCGATCGGGGCTCGGAGACGACGCGTGGACCGATCGGGGCTCGGAGACAGCGCGTGGACCGACTGGGGCTCAGGCGGTTTCGCGTGGACCAATTGGGGTTCGGCGACGGCGCGTGGACCGATCGGGGCTTAGGAGGCCGCGCGTGGACCGATCGCGGCTCGGCGACGGCGCGTGGACCGATCGGGGCTCAGGAGGCCGCGCGTGGACCGATCGGGGCTCAGGAGACGGCGCGTGGACCGATTGGGGCTCGGATACGGCGCGTGAACCAATCGGGCCTCAGGAGGCCGCGCGTGGATCGATCGCGGCTCGGCGACGGCGCGTGGATCGATCGGGGCTCAGGAGGCCGCGCGTGGACCGATCATACCTCGGCGACGGCGCGTGGACCGATTGGGGCTTAGGAGACGACGCGTGAAGGCATCGGGGCTAAGAAGACGACGCATGGACCGAGCGGGGTTCAGGAGACGGCGCGAGGAGCGATCGGGGCTCTGGAGAAGACGCGTCAATTGATCGGGGCTCAGGAGACGACGCGGCGATGGATCGGGGCTTCGGAGACGACGCGTGGACCGATCGGGGCTTAGGAGCCGACGCGTGGACCGATCCGGGCTCAGGAGACGGCGCGTGGAGCGAACGGGGCTCGAGGCCGGCGCGTGGAACGATCCGGGCTTAGGAGACGGCGTGTGGACGTATCGGGGCTTAGGAGACGATGCGTGAACCGATCGGGGCTCGGAGACGACGCGTGGAGGCATCGGGGCTTTGAAGACGACGCGTGGACCGAACGGTGCTTAGAAAACAGCGAGTGGACCGATCGGTGCTCGGAGACGACGCGTGGAACCTTCGGGGCTCAGGTGACGGCGCGTGAACGGATCGGGGCTCGGCGACGGCGCCTGGACAGTTCGGGGCTCGGAGACGACGCGTGTATGGATCGGGGCTTGGAGACGGCGCGTGGACCGATCGGAGCTCGGAGACGGCCCGTGGAACGATTGGGGCTCAGGACACGGCGCGTGGAGCGATCGGGACTTAGGAGCCGACGCGTGGACCGATCCGGGCTCAGGAGACGGCGCGTGGACCGATCGGGGCTCGAGGAAGGCGCGTGAAACGATCGGGGCTTAGGAGACGGCGCGTGGACCGATCGGGGCTCAGGAGACGGCGCGCGGACCGACCGGGGCTCAGGAGCCGATGCGTGGATCGATCGGGGCTCAGGAGGCGGCGCGTGGACCGATCGGTGCTCGGAGACGGCGCGTGGACGGACCGTGGCTTAGAATGCGTCACGCGGACCGATCGGGGCTCGGATACGGCGTGTGGACGTATCGGGGCTTAGGAGACGATGCGTGAACCGATCGGGGCTCAGGAGACGCCGCGTGGACCGATCGGGGCTCGGAGACGCCGCGTGGAACGATCGGGGCTCAGGAGACGGCGCGTGAAATGATCGGCGCTCTGAGACGGCGCATGGACCGATTGTGGCCTACGAGACGGCGCGTGGATCGATCGGGGCTCAGGAAGCGGCGCCTGGACCTATCGTGGCTCGGAGACGGCGCGTGGAGGCATCGGGGCTAAGAACACGACGCATGGACCGAGCGGGGCTCAGCAGACGGCGCGAGGAGCGATCGGGGCTCAGGAGAAGACGCGTCAATTGATCGGGGCTCAGGAGACGACGCGGCGACGGATCGGGGCTTAGGAGACGACGCGTCGACCGATTGGGGCTTAGGAGACGACGTGTGGACCGATCGGGGCTTAGGAGACGGCACGTGATTCGATCGGTGTACAGGAGACGGCGCGTGAACCGGTCGGGGCTTAGGAGACGACGCGTCGGCCGATCGGGGCTCAGGACAAGGGGTGTGGACCGTTCGGAGCTCAGGAGACGGCGCGTGGACCGATCGGGGTTCGGCGATGGCGCGTGGACCGATCGGGGCTCGGAGACGACGCGTGTACGGATCGAGGCTTGGAGACGGCGCGTGGACCGATCGGAGCTCGGAGACGGCCCGTGGGCAGATCGGGGCTTAGGAGACGGCGCGGGGACTAATTGGGGCTTTGGAGAACATACGTGGACCGATCGGGGCTCGGAGACAGCGCGTTTACCGACTGGGGCTCGAGAGGTTGCGCGTGGACCAATTGGGGTTCGCCGCGGCGTGTGGACCGACCGGAGCTCAGTAGACCGCGCGTGGACCGATCGGGGCTCGGCGTCTGCGCGTGGATGGATCGGGGCTCAGGAGACAGCGCGTGGACCGATCGGGGCTCAGGAAGACGCGCCTGCACCGATCGTGGCTCGGAGACGGCGCGTGGAGGCATCAGGGCTTCGAAGACGACGCATGGACCAATCGGGGCTCGGAAACGGCGCCTGGACCGATCGGAGCTCGGAGACGACGCGTGGAGCGGTCGGGGCTCAGGAGAAGACGCGTGGATCGATCGGGACTCAGGAGACGGCGCGTGGATCGATTGGGGCGTGGATACGGCGCGTGACGCGACCGGGGCTCAGGAGGCCGCGTGTGGAGCGATCATGGCTCGGCGACGGCGCGTGGACCGATCGGGGCTCGGAAACGACGCGTGGAGCGATAGGGGCTCAGGAGACGGCGCGTAGAGCGGTCGGGGCCCAGGAGACGGCGCGTGGACCGATCGTGGCTGGGAGACGGCACGTCCACCAATCGGGGCTTAGGAGACGACGCGTGGACCGATCGGGGCCCAGGAGACGGCGCGTGGACCGGTCGGGGCTCAGGAAACGGCGCGTGGACCGACTGGGGGTCAGGCGGTTGCGCGTGGACCAATTGGGGTTCGGCGACGGCGCGTGGATCGATCGGGGCTTAGGAGACGGCGCGTGCACCGATCGGGGCCCGGAGACGGGTCGTGGACAGATTGGAGCTTTGCAGACGGCGCGTGGACCGATCGTGGCTGGGAGACGGCAGGTCCACCAATCGGGGCTTAGGAGACGACGCGTAGACCGATCGGGGCCCAGGAGACGGCGCGTGGACCCATCGGGGCTCAGGAAACGGCGCGTGGATCGACTGAGGCTCAGGCGGTTGCGCGTGGACCCATCTGGGCTCGGAGACGGCGCGTTAACCGATAGGGGCTTAGGAGACGATGCATGGACCGATCGGGCTCGGAGACGGCGCGTGAACCGACCGGGGCTCGGAGACGACGCGTGGACCGATGGGGGCTCGGATACGGCGCGTGAAGCAACCGGGGCTCAGGAGGCCGCGCGTGGACCGATCATGGCTCGGCGACGGCGCGTGGACCGATCGGGGCTCAGGAGACGGTGCGTGGACCGATTGGGGCTCGGATACGGCGCGTGAACCAACCGGGGCTCAGGAGGCCGCGCGTGGACCGATCGCGGCTCAGGAGACGACGCGTAGACCGATCGGGGCTCGGAGACGGCGCGTTAACCGATCGGGGCTTAGGAGACGGCGCGTGGAGCGATCGGGGCTCAGGAGACGGCGCGTAAACCGATCGGCGCTCAGGAGGCGGCGGGTGGACCGATCGAGGCTCTGCGACGGCGCGTGGACCGATCGGGGCTCGGAGACGATGCGTGTACAGATCAGGGCTTGGTGACGGCGCGTTTACCGATAGCAGCTCGAAGACGGCCCGTGGACGGATCGCGGCTTAGGAGACGGCGCGTGGACCGATCAAGGCTCGGAGACGACGCGTGGATCGATCGGGGTTCGGCGACAGCGCGTGAACCGACTGGGGCTCAGGCGGTTGCGCGTGGACCAATTGGGGTTCGGCGACGGCGCGTGGACCGTTCGGGGCTCGGAGACGGCGCGTTAACCGATCGGGGCTTAGGAGACGATGCGTGGACCGATCGGGGCTCGGAGAGGGCGCGTGGTCCGACCGGGGCTAAGGAGGCCGCGCGTGGACCGATCGAGGGTCGGTGACGGCGCGTGGACCGATCGGGACTCGGAGACGGCGTGTGAACCTATCGGGGCTTAGGAGACGATGCGTTGACCGATCGGGGTTCATGAGACGGCGCGTAGACCGATCGGTGCTCGAAGACGACGCGTGGACCGATCGGGGCTCAGGAGCCGATGCGTGGATCGATCGGGGCTCCGGAGGCGGCGCGTGGACCCATCGGGGCTCGGAGACGGCACGTGGACCGATCAGGGCTTAGGAGACGACGCGTGGACCGATCGGGGCTCAGGAGACGGCGCGTGGACCGATTGGTGCTCGGAGACGGCGCGTGGACGGACCGTGGCTTAGAATGCGTCACGCGGACCGATCGGGGCATAGGAGACGATGCGTGGACCGATCGGGGCTCGGAGACGGCGAGTGGACCCATCGGGGCTCGGAGACGACGCGTGTACGGATCGGGGCTTGATGACGGCGGCTTTACCGATCGCGGCTCGGAGACGGCCCGTGGACAGATCGGGGCTTAGGAGACGGCGCGTGGACCGATCGGGGCTCAGGAGACGGCGCGTGGACCGTTCGGGGCTCAGGAGACGGCGCGTGGACCGATCGGGGCTCGGAGAGGGCGCGTGGAACGATCGGAGCACAGGAGACGGCGTGTGAACCGAGCGGCGCTCGGAGACGGCGCGTGGATCGATCGGGGCTTAAGAGACGGCGCGTGGACCGATCGGGGCTCAGAAGACCCCGCGTGGACCGATCGGGGCTCAGGAAACGGCGCGTGGACCGACCGGGGCTCAGGAGACCGCGCGTGGACCGATCGGGGCTCAGCGTCTACGCGTTGACGTATCGGGGCTCAGGAGACGACGCGTGGACCGATCGCGGATTAGGAGACGAAGCCTGCACCGATCGGGGCTCAGGCGACGGCGCGTGTACTGATCGGGGTTTAGGAGACGATGCGTGCACCGATCGGGGCTCAGGAGACAGCGCGTGGACCGATTGGAGATCAGGAGACGGCGCGTGGATGGATCGGGGCTCGGAGACGACGCATCTACAGATCGGGGCTTGGAGACGGCGCGTGTACTGATCGGGGTTTAGGAGACGATGCGTGGACGGATGTGGCTTGAGGAGCACGCGCGTGGAACGATCTGGGCTCAGAAGACGGCGAGTGGACCGATCGGCGCTCGGAGACGGCGCGTGGACCGATCGGGGCTCAGAAGACGGCGCGTGGACCGATCGGGGGTCGGAGACGGCGCGTTAACCGATCACGGCTTAGGAGACGACGCGTGGACCGATCGGGGCTTAGGAGACGACGCGGGGACCGATCGGGGCGTAGGAGACGGCGCGTGGAACGATCGGGGCTCAGGAGACTCGCGTGAAATGATCGGGGCTCAGGAGGCGACGCCTGGACCGATCGGGGCTCAGGAGACGGCGCGTGGACCGATCGGGACTCAGGAGACGGCGCGTGGACCGATTGGGGCTTGGATACGGCACGTGACGCGACCGGGGCTCAGGATGCCGCGCGTGGAGCGATCATGGCTCGGCGACGGCGCGTGGACCGATCGGGGCTCGAAGACGACGCGTGGACCGATCGGGGCTTAGGAGCCGACGCGTGAACCGACTGGGGCTCAGGAGACCGCGCATGAACCGATCGGGGCTCGGCCCCTGCGCGTGGACGGATCGGGGCTCAGGAGACGGCGCGTGGACCGATCGGGTGTCGGAGACGGTGCGTTCACCGATCACGGCTTAGGAGACGACGCGTGGACCGATCGAGGCTTAGGAGACGACGCGTGGACCGGTCGGGGCGTAGGAGACGGCGCGTGGAACGATCGGGGCTCAGGAGACTCGCGTGAATTGATCGGGGCTCAGGAGGCGACGCGTGGGCCCATCGGGGCTCGGAGACGGCGCGTGGACCGATCGGGGCTTAGGAGACGACGCGTGGACGTATCGGGGCTTAGAAGACTCCGCGTGGACCGATCGGGGTTTAGCAGAGGACGCGTCGACCGATCGGCGCTCAGGAGACGGCGCGAGGAGCGATCCGGGCTCAGGAGAAGACGCGTCAATTGATCGGGGCTCAGGAGACGACGCGGCGACGGATCGGGGCTCGGAGACGGCGCGTGGACCTATCGGGGCTTAGGAGACGACGCGTGGACCGATCGGGGCTCAGGAGACGGCGCGAGGACCGATCGGGGCTTAGGAGACGACGCGTGGACGTGTCGGGGCTTAGAAGACGACGCGTGGACCGATCGGGGATTAGCAGAGGACGCGTCGACCGATCGGCGCTCAGGAGACGGCGCGTGGACCGAACGGGCCTCAGGAGCCGGCGCGAGGAGCGATCCGGGCTCAGGAGAAGACGCGTCAATTGATCGGGGCTCAGGAGACGACGCGGCGACGGATCGGGGCTCGGAGACGGCGCGTGGACCTATCGGGGCTTAGGAGACGACGCGTGGACCGATCGGCGCTCAGGAGACGGCGCGTGGACCGATCGGGACTCAGGAGACGGCGCGTGGACCGATTGGGGCTTGGATACGGCACGTGACGCGACCGGGGCTCAAGAGGCCGCGCATGGAGCGATCATGGCTCGGCGACGGCGCGTGGACCGATCGGGGCTCGGAGACGACGCGTGGGCCCATCGGGGCTCCGAGACGGCACGTGGACCGATCGGGGCTTAGGAGACGACGCGTTGACGTATCGGGGCTTAGGAGACGACGCGTTGACGTATCGGGGCTTAGGAGACGACGCGTGGACCGATCGGGGTTTAGCAGAGGACGCGTCGACCGATCGGGGCTCAGGAGGCGGCGCGTACACCGATCGGGGCTCGGAAAGTACGCATTAACCGAGCGGGGCTTAGGAGACGATGCGTAGACCGATCGGGGCTCGGAGACAGCGCGTGGGTCGATCGGGGCTCGAAGACGGCGCGTGGAACGATCGGGGCTCGGAGTCGGCGCGTTAACCGATCGGTTTCTTAGGAGACGATGCGTGGACCGATCGGGGCTCGGAGACGGCGTGTGGACCGATCGAGGCTTAGGAGACGACGCGTGGACCGGTCGGGGCGTAGGAGACGGCGCGTGGAACGATCGGGGCTCAGGAGACTCGCGTGAATTGATCGGGGCTCAGGAGGCGACGCGTGGGCCCATCGGGGCTCGGAGACGGCGCGTGGACCGATCGGGGCTTAGGAGACGACGCGTGGACGTATCGGGGCTTAGAAGACGCCGCGTGGACCGATCGGGGTTTAGCAGAGGACGCGTCGACCGATCGGCGCTCAGGAGACGGCGCGAGGAGCGATCCGGGCTCAGGAGAAGACGCGTCAATTGATCGGGGCTCAGGAGACGACGCGGCGACGGATCGGGGCTCGGAGACGGCGCGTGGACCTATCGGGGCTTAGGAGACGACGCGTGGACCGATCGGGGCTCAGGAGACGGCGCGAGGACCGATCGGGGCTTAGGAGACGACGCGTGGACGTGTCGGGGCTTAGAAGACGACGCGTGGACCGATCGGGGATTAGCAGAGGACGCGTCGACCGATCGGCGCTCAGGAGACGGCGCGTGGACCGAACGGGCCTCAGGAGCCGGCGCGAGGAGCGATCCGGGCTCAGGAGAAGACGCGTCAATTGATCGGGGCTCAGGAGACGACGCGGCGACGGATCGGGGCTCGGAGACGGCGCGTGGACCTATCGGGGCTTAGGAGACGACGCGTGGACCGATCGGCGCTCAGGAGACGGCGCGTGGACCGATCGGGACTCAGGAGACGGCGCGTGGACCGATTGGGGCTTGGATACGGCACGTGACGCGACCGGGGCTCAAGAGGCCGCGCATGGAGCGATCATGGCTCGGCGACGGCGCGTGGACCGATCGGGGCTCGGAGACGACGCGTGGGCCCATCGGGGCTCGGAGACGGCACGTGGACCGATCGGGGCTTAGGAGACGACGCGTTGACGTATCGGGGCTTAGGAGACGACGCGTTGACGTATCGGGGCTTAGGAGACGACGCGTGGACCGATCGGGGTTTAGCAGAGGACGCGTCGACCGATCGGGGCTCAGGAGGCGGCGCGTACACCGATCGGGGCTCGGAAAGTACGCATTAACCGAGCGGGGCTTAGGAGACGATGCGTAGACCGATCGGGGCTCGGAGACAGCGCGTGGGTCGATCGGGGCTCGAAGACGGCGCGTGGAACGATCGGGGCTCGGAGTCGGCGCGTTAACCGATCGGTTTCTTAGGAGACGATGCGTGGACCGATCGGGGCTCGGAGACGGCGTGTGGACCGATCGAGGCTCGGAGACGACGCGTGTACGGATCAGGGATTCGGGGACGACGCGTGATACGATCCGGGCTCAGGAAACGGCGTGTGGAGCGATCGGGACTCACGAGACGACGCGTGGATCGATCGGGGCTCAGGAGACGACGCGTCGACCGACCGGAGCTCAGGAGATTCGCGTGGATCGATCGGGGCTCCGGAGGCGGCGCGTGGACCGATCGTGGCTTAGGAGAAAGCGCGTGGAACGATCAGGGCTCAGGAGACGGCGCGTGAACCGATCGGCGCTCGGAGACGGCGCATTGACCGATCGGGGTTCGGAGACGGCGCGTGGACCGTCTGGGGCTTAGGAGACGATGCGTGGACCGATCGCCGCTCGGAGACGGCGCGTCGACCGATCGGGGTTCGGAAACGGCACGTGGACCGTCTGGGGCTTAGGAGACGATGCGTGGACCGATCGCTGCTCGGAGACGATGCGTGGACCGATCGGGGCTCAGGAGACCGCGCGTGAACCGATCGGGGATCGGAAACGGCGCGTGGAACGATCGGGGCTCAGGAGACGGCAGGTGAACCAATCGGCGCTCGAAGACGGCGGGTGGACCGATTGTGGCTTAGGAGAAAGCGCGTGGAACGATCGGGACTCAGGAACCGGCGCGTGAACCGATCGGCGCTCGGAGACGCCGCGTCGACCGATCGGGGCTCAGGAGGCGGCGCGTCGACCGATCGGGGCTCAGGAGGCGGTGCGTACACCGATCGGGGTTCGGAAAATACGCGTTAACCGAGCGGGGCTTAGGAGACGATGCGTAGACCGATCGCGGCGCGGAGACGGCGCGTGGACCGAGCGGGGCTCAGGAGGCCACGCCTGGACCGATCGGGGCTCAGGAGGCCACGCCAGGACCGATCGGGGCTCGGCGACGGCGCGTGGACCGATCACGGCTTAGGAGACGACGCGTGGACCGATCGGGGCTTAGGAGACGACGCGGGGACCGATCGGGGCGTAGGAGACGGCGCGTGGAACGATCGGGGCTCAGGAGACTCGCGTGAAATGATCGGGGCTCAGGAGGCGACGCCTGGACCGATCGGGGCTCAGGAGACGGCGCGTGGACCGATCGGGACTCAGGAGACGGCGCGTGGACCGATTGGGGCTTGGATACGGCACGTGACGCGACCGGGGCTCAGGATGCCGCGCGTGGAGCGATCATGGCTCGGCGACGGCGCGTGGACCGATCGGGGCTCGAAGACGACGCGTGGACCGATCGGGGCTTAGGAGCCGACGCGTGAACCGACTGGGGCTCAGGAGACCGCGCATGAACCGATCGGGGCTCGGCCCCTGCGCGTGGACGGATCGGGGCTCAGGAGACGGCGCGTGGACCGATCGGGGGTCGGAGACGGTGCGTTCACCGATCACGGCTTAGGAGACGACGCGTGGACCGATCGAGGCTTAGGAGACGACGCGTGGACCGATCGGGGCTCGGCGACGGCGCGTGGAACGATCGGGGCTCAGGAGACTCGCGTGAATTGATCGGGGCTCAGGAGGCGACGCGTGGGCCCATCGGGGCTCGGAGACGGCACGTGGACCGATCGGGGCTTAGGAGACGACGCGTTGACGTATCGGGGCTTAGGAGACGACGCGTGGACCGATCGGGGTTTAGCAGAGGACGCGTCGACCGATCGGCGCTCAGGAGACGGCGCGTGGACCGATCGGAGCTTAGGAGATGACGCGTGGACCGATCGGGGCTCAGGAGACGGCGCGTAGAGCGATCGGGGCTCAGGAGACGACGCTTGGACCGATCGGGGCTGAGGAGACGGCTCGTGGACCGTCCGGGGCTTAGGAGTCGATGCGTGGACCGATCGGGGCTCAGAAGACGGCGAGTGAACCGATCGGCGCTCGGAGACGGCGCGAGGAGGCATCTGCGCTTAGAAGACGACGCGTGGATCGATCGGGGCTCGGAGACGGCGCGTGAACCGACCGGGGCTCAGGAGGCGGCGCGTGGGCCGATTGAGGCTCGGCGACAGCGCGTGGACCGATCGGGGCTCGGCGACTGCGCGTGGACGTATCGGGGTTCAGGAGACGGCGCGTGTACCGACTGGGGCTCAGGCGACCGCGCATGAACCGATCGGGGCTCGGCGACTGCGTGTGGACGGATCGGGGATCAGGAGACGGCGCGTGGACCGATCGGGGGTCGGAGACGGCGCGTTAACCCATCACGGCTTAGGAGACGACGCGTGGACCGATTGGGGCTTAGGAGACGACGCGTGAATCGATCGGGGCGTAGGAAACGTCGCGTGGAACGATCAGGGCCCAGGAGACTCGCGTGAATTGATCGGGGCTCAGGAGGGGACGCGTGGGCCCATCGGGGCTCGGAGACGTCGCGTGGACCGATCGGGGCTTAGGAGACGACGCGTGGACGTATCGGGGCTTAGGACACGACGCGTGGACCGATCAGGGTTTAGCAGAGGACGCGTCGACCGATCGGCGCTCAGGAGACGGCGCGCGGACCGATCGGCGCTCAGGAGGCGGCGCGTGGACCCATCGGGACTCGGAGACGACGCGTGTATGGATCGGGGCTTGTAGACAGCGCGTGGACTGATCGGAGCTCGCAGACGGCCCGTGGCCGGATCGGGGCTTAGGAGACGGCGCGTGGACTAATTGGGGCTTGGATACGGCACGTGACGCGACCGGGGCTCAGGATGCCGCGCGTGGAGCGATCATGGCTCGGCGACGGCGCGTGGACCGATCGGGGCTCGAAGACGACGCGTGGACCGATCGGGGCTTAGGAGCCGACGCGTGAACCGACTGGGGCTCAGGAGACCGCGCATGAACCGATCGGGGCTCGGCCCCTGCGCGTGGACGGATCGGGGCTCAGGAGACGGCGCGTGGACCGATCGGGGGTCGGAGACGGTGCGTTCACCGATCACGGCTTAGGAGACGACGCGTGGACCGATCGAGGCTTAGGAGACGACGCGTGGACCGATCGGGGCTCGGCGACGGCGCGTGGAACGATCGGGGCTCAGGAGACTCGCGTGAATTGATCGGGGCTCAGGAGGCGACGCGTGGGCCCATCGGGGCTCGGAGACGGCACGTGGACCGATCGGGGCTTAGGAGACGACGCGTTGACGTATCGGGGCTTAGGAGACGACGCGTGGACCGATCGGGGTTTAGCAGAGGACGCGTCGACCGATCGGCGCTCAGGAGACGGCGCGTGGACCGATCGGAGCTTAGGAGATGACGCGTGGACCGATCGGGGCTCAGGAGACGGCGCGTAGAGCGATCGGGGCTCAGGAGACGACGCTTGGACCGATCGGGGCTGAGGAGACGGCTCGTGGACCGTCCGGGGCTTAGGAGTCGATGCGTGGACCGATCGGGGCTCAGAAGACGGCGAGTGAACCGATCGGCGCTCGGAGACGGCGCGAGGAGGCATCTGCGCTTAGAAGACGACGCGTGGATCGATCGGGGCTCGGAGACGGCGCGTGAACCGACCGGGGCTCAGGAGGCGGCGCGTGGGCCGATTGAGGCTCGGCGACAGCGCGTGGACCGATCGGGGCTCGGCGACTGCGCGTGGACGTATCGGGGTTCAGGAGACGGCGCGTGTACCGACTGGGGCTCAGGCGACCGCGCATGAACCGATCGGGGCTCGGCGACTGCGTGTGGACGGATCGGGGATCAGGAGACGGCGCGTGGACCGATCGGGGGTCGGAGACGGCGCGTTAACCCATCACGGCTTAGGAGACGACGCGTGGACCGATTGGGGCTTAGGAGACGACGCGTGAATCGATCGGGGCGTAGGAAACGTCGCGTGGAACGATCAGGGCCCAGGAGACTCGCGTGAATTGATCGGGGCTCAGGAGGGGACGCGTGGGCCCATCGGGGCTCGGAGACGTCGCGTGGACCGATCGGGGCTTAGGAGACGACGCGTGGACGTATCGGGGCTTAGGACACGACGCGTGGACCGATCAGGGTTTAGCAGAGGACGCGTCGACCGATCGGCGCTCAGGAGACGGCGCGCGGACCGATCGGCGCTCAGGAGGCGGCGCGTGGACCCATCGGGACTCGGAGACGACGCGTGTATGGATCGGGGCTTGTAGACAGCGCGTGGACTGATCGGAGCTCGCAGACGGCCCGTGGCCGGATCGGGGCTTAGGAGACGGCGCGTGGACTAATTGGGGCTCAGGAGACGGCGCGTGGACCGATCGAGGCTCGGAGACGGCGCGTTAACCGATCGGGGCGTAGGAGACGATGCATGGCCCGATCGGGGTTCGGAGACGGCGCGTGGACCGTCTGGGGCTTAGGAGACGATGCGTGGACCGATCTCCGCTCGGAGACGGCGCGTCGACCGATCCGGGTTCGGAAACGGCACGTGGACCGTCTGGGGCTTAGGAGACGGCGTGGGGACCGATCGGGGCTCAGGAGGCGGCGCGTACACCGATCGGGGCTCGGAAAGTACGCATTAACGGAGCGGGGCTTAGGAGACGATGCGTAGACCGATCGGGGCTCGGAGACAGCGCGTGGACCGTCTGGGGCTTAGGAGACGATGCGTGGACCGATCGCCGCTCGGAGACGATGCGTGGACCGATCGGGGCTCAGGAGACCGCGCGTGAACCGATCGGGGATCGGAAACGGCGCGTGGACCGATCGGGGCTCAGGAGGCCACGCCAGGACCGATCGGGGCTCGGCGACTGCGCGTGGACCGATCCGGGCTCAGGAGACGGCGCGTGGACCGATCGGGGCTCAGGAAACGGCCCGTGAACCGATCGGGTCTTAGGAGACGGCGCGTGGACCGAGCGGGGCTCAGGAGGCCACGCCTGGACCGATCGGGGCTCAGGAGGCCACGCCTGGACCGATCGGGGCTCGGCGACGGCGCGTGGACCGATCCGGACTCAGGAGACGGCGCGTGGACCGATCGGGGCTCAGGAGATGGCGCGTGGACCGATCGGGGCTTCGGTGACGGTTCGTGGACCGATCGGGGCTCGGAGACGGTGCGAGGACCGACCGGGGCTCAGGAGACGGCGCGTGGACCGACCGGAGCTCAGGAGATTCGCGTGGATAGATCGGGGCTCCGGAGGCGGCGCGTGGACCGATTGCGGAGCAGGAGATGGTGCGTGGACCGATCGGGACTTAGGAAACGACGCGTGGACCGATCGGGGCGTAGGAGACGACGCGTGTACCTATCGGGGCCCACGAGACAGCGTGTGGACTGACCGGGGCTCAGGAGACTCGCGTGGATCGATCGGGGCTCAGGGGACGACGCGTCGACCGATCGGGGCTCAGGAGACTCGCGTGGATAGATAGGGGCTCGGAGACGGCGCGTGGAACGATCGGGGCTCGGAGTCGGCGCGTTAACCGATCGGGGCTTAGGACTCGATGCGTGGACCGATCGGGGCTCGGAGACGGGGCGTGGACCGACCGGGGCTCAGGAGGCCACGCCTGGACCGATCGGGGCTTGGCGACGGCGCGTGGACCGATCGAGGCTCGGAGACGGCGCGTGGAACGATCGGGACTCAGGTGACGCCGCGTGAACCGATCGGCCCTCGGAGACGGCGCGTGGACCGATCGGGGTTTGGGAGAAGGCTCTTGGACCGATCGGGGCTTAGGAGATGGCGCGTGGACCGATTGGGGATCAGGAGATGACGCGTGGAACGATCGGGGCTCTGGAAGCGGCGCACGGACCGATCGTGGCTCGGAGACGGCGCGTGGACCGATCGGGGCTTAGGAAACGACGCGTGGACCGATCGGGGCGTAGGAGACGACGCGTCTACCGATCGGGGCCCACGAGACAGCGTGTGGACCGATTGGGGCTCAGGAGACGGCGCGTGGACCGATTGGAGCTCGGAGACGGCGCGTAGACCGATCGGGGCTGAGGAGACGGCGCGTGGAGCGATCAGGGCTCACGAGATGACGCGTGGATCCATCGGGGCTCAGGAGACGACGTGTCGACCGATCGGGGCTTAGGAGACGACGCGTGGACCGATCGGGGCTTAGGAGACGGCGCATAGCCCGACCGGGGCTCAGGAGACTCGCATGGATCGATCGGGGCTCGGGAGGCGGCGCGTGGACCCAGCGGGGCTCAGGAGACAGCAAGTGGACCGATTGGGGATCAGGAGACGGCGCGTGAATGAATCGGGGCTTAGGGAAAGACGCGTGGACCGATCGGGCTTAGGAGACGACGCGTGGACGGATTGGGGCTCGGAGACAACGCGTGGAACGATCGGGGCTCAGGAGACGGCGCGTGAACCGATCGGCGCTCGGAGACGCCGCTTGGACCGGTCGTGGCTCGGAGACGGCGCGTGGACCTATCGGGGCTGGGAGACGGCGCGTGGACCGATCGGGTCTCAGGAGACGGCGCGAGGACCGGTCGGGGCTTAGGAGACTCGCGTGGATCTGTCGGGGCTCCGGAGGCGGCGCGTGGACCGATCTGGGCTCGGAGACGGCGCGTGGACGGATTGGGGCTCGGAGACAACGCGTGGAACGATCGGGGCTCAGGAGACGGCGCGTGAACCGATCGGCGCTCGGAGACGCCGCTTGGACCGGTCGGGGCTTAGGAGACGACGCGCAGCCGATCGGGGCTTAGGAGACGACGCGTGGACCGATCGGGGATCAGGAGGCGGCGCGTGAACCGAACGGCGCTCGGAGACGGCGCGTGGACCGATCGGAGCTTAGGAGACGGCGCGTGGATGGATCGGGACTTAGGGAACGACGCGTAGACCAATCGGGGATCAGGAAGCGGCGCCTGGACCGATCGTGGCTCAGGACAACGCGTGGAACGATCGGGGCCCAGGAGACGACGCCTGGATCGATTGGGGATCAGAAGACGGCGCGTGGATAGAGCGGGGCTTAGGGAACGACGCGTGGACCGATCGGGGCTCAGGAGACGGCGCGTGGACCGGTCGGGGCTTAGGAGACGACGCGCGGCCGATCGGGGCTTAGGAGACGACGCGTGGACCGATCGGGGCTCAGGAGACAGCAAGTGGAGCGATCGGGGCTCAGGAGTTGGGGCGTGGAGCGAACGGGGCTCAGGAAACGACGCCTGGATCGATTGGGGATCAGGAGACGGCGCGTGGATAGAGCGGGGCTTAGGGAACGACGCGTGGACCGATCGGGGCTCAGGAGACGGCGCGTGGACCGGTCGGGGCTTAGGAGACGACGCGCGGCCGATCGATGCTTAGGAGACGACGCGTGGACCGATCGGGGCTCAGGAGACAGCAAGTGGAGCGATCGGGGCTCAGGAGTTGGGGCGTGGAGCGAACGGGGCTCAGGAAACGACGCCTGGATCGATTGGGGATCAGGAGACGGCGCGTGGATAGAGCGGGGCTTAGGGAACGACGCGTGGACCGATCGGGGCTCAGGAGACGGCGGGTGGACAGGTCGGGGCTTAGGAGACGACGCGCGGCCGATCGAGTCTTAGGAGACGACGTGTGGACCGATCGGGGCTCAGGAGACAGCAAGTGGACCGATTGGGGATCAGGAGACGGCGCGTGAATGAATCGGGGCTTAGGGAACGACGCGTGGACCGATCGGGCTTAGGAGACGACGCGTCGACCGATCGGGGCTTAGGAGACGGCGCATAGCCCGACCGGGACTCAGGAGACTCGCATGGATCAATCGGGACTCGGGAGGCGGCGCGTGGACCCAGCGGGGCTCAGGAGATGGTGCGTGCACCGGTCGGGGCTTAGGAGACTCGCGTGGATCGATCGGGGCTCCGGAGGCGGCGCGGGGACCAATCGGGGATCAGGAGACGGCGCGTGGACCGATCGGCGCTTAGGAGACGACGTGTGGACGGATCGGGGCTTAGGAGACGACGCGTAGACCGATCGGGGCTGAGGAGACGGCGCGTGGAGCGATCAGGGCTCACGAGATGACGCGTGGATCCATCGGGGCTCAGGAGACGACGTGTCGACCGATCGGGGCGTAGGAGACGACGCGTGGACCGATCGGGGCTTAGGAGACGGCGCATAGCCCGACCGGGGCTCAGGAGAATCGCATGGATCGATCGGGGCTCGGGAGGCGGGGCGTGGACCCAGCGGGGCTCAGGAGACAGCAAGTGGACCGATTAGGGATCAGGAGACGGCGCGTGAATGAATCGGGGCTTAGGGAAAGACGCGTGGACCGATCGGGCTTAGGAGACGACGCGTGGACGGATTGGGGCTCGGAGACAACGCGTGGAACGATCGGGGCTCAGGAGACGGCGCGTGAACCTATCGGCGCTCTGAGACGCCGCTTGGTCCGGTCGGGGCTTAGGAGACGGCGCGTAGACCGAGCGGGGCTCAGGAGACGGCGCGTGGACCGGTCTGGGCTTAGGAGACGACGCGTGGACCGATCGGGGCTTAGGAGACGACGCGGGGACCGATCGTGGCTCAGGAGGCAGCGCGTGGACCGATCGGGGCTCAGGAAGCGGCGCCTGGACCGATCGTGGTTCGGAGACGGCGTGAGGAGGTATCTGAGCTTAGAAGACGACGCGTGGACGGAGGGAGGCTTAGGAAACGCGGCGTGAACCGATCGGGGCTTAGGAGACGACGCATGGACCGATCGGGGCTTAGGAGACGACGCGTGAAATGATCGGCGCTCTGAGACGGCGCGTGGACCGATCAGGGCTTACGAGACGACGCGTGAACCGATCTGGGCTCAGGAGACGGCGCGCGGATCGACCGGGGCTCACGAGACTCGCGTGGATCGATCGGGGCTTCGGAGGCGCCGCGTGGACCGATGGGGATCAGGAGACGGTGCGTGGACCGATCGGGGCTCAGGAAGCGGCGCCTGGACCGATCGTGGCTCGGAGATGGCGCGTGGACCAATCGGGGCTGGGAGACGGCGCGTGGAACGATCGGGGCTCAGGAGACGGCGCGTGGACCGATCGGGGCTCGGAGACAGCGCGTGGATCGATCGGGGCTCAGGAGACAGCACGTAGACCGATCGGGGCTCAGGAGACGACGCGTGGACCCATCGGGGCACAGGAAGCGGCGCCTGGACCGATCGTGGCTCGGAGACGGCGCGTGGACCTATCGGGGCTGGGAGACGGCGCGTGGACCGATCGGGTCTCAGGAGACGGCGCGAGGACCGGTCGGGGCTTAGGAGACTCGCGTGGATCTATCGGGGCACCGGAGGCGGCGCGTGGACCGATCGGGGATCAGGAGACGGTGCGTGGACCGATCTGGGCTCGGAGACGGCGCGTTGACCGATCGGGGCTTAGGAGACTCGGGAGTATCTATCGGGGCTCCGGCGGCGGGGAGGTGGACCGATCGGGGATCAGGAGACGGTGAGTGGACCACCCGGGGCTTAGGGAACGAGGCGTAGACCGATCGGGGCGTGGAGACGGCGCGTGGACCGATCGGGCCTCAGGAGACGGCGCGTGGACCGATCGGAGCTTGGAAGACGACGCGTGGACCGATGGGGGCTCAGGAGACGACGTGTGGACCGATCGGAGCTCAGGAGGCGGCGCATGGAATGATCGGGGCTTAGGAGACGGCGCGTGGACCGATCGGGGCTCGGAGACGACGCGTGGACCTATCGGGGCTTAGGAGACGACGCGTGGACCGATCGGGGCTCAGGAGACGGCGCGTGGACCGATCGGGACTCAGGAGACGGCGCGTGGACCGATTGGGGCTTGGATAGGGCGCGTGACGCGACCGGGGCTCAGGAACCGACGCGTGAACCGATCGGAGCTTAGGAGATGACGCGTGGATCGATCGGGGCTCAGGAGACGGCGCGTGGAGCGATCGCGGCTCAGGAGACGACGCTTGGACCGATCGGGGCTCAGGAGACGGCGCGTGGACCATCCGGGGCTTAGGAGACGATGCGTGGACCGATCGGGGCTCAGAAGACGGCGAGTGGACCGATCGGCGCTCGGAGACGGCGCGTGGACCGATCGGGGCTCAGAAGACGGCGCGTGTACCAACTGGGGCTCAGGAAACCGCGCGTGAACCGATCGGGGCTCGGCGACTGCGCGTGGACGGATCGAGGCTCAGGAGACGGCGCGTGGACCATCCGGGGCTTAGGAGACGATGCGTGGACCGATCGGGGCTCAGAAGACGGCGAGTGGACCGATCGGCGCTCGGAGACGGCGCGTGGACCGATCGGGGCTCAGAAGACGGCGCGTGTACCAACTGGGGCTCAGGAAACCGCGCGTGAACCGATCGGGGCTCGGCGACTGCGCGTGGACGGATCGAGGCTCAGAAGACGGCGCGTGGACCGATCGGGGGTCGGAGACGGCGCGTTAACCGATCACGGCTTAGGAGACGACGCGTGGACCGATCGGGGCTTAGGAGACGACGCGTAGACCGATGGGGGCTCGAAGACGGCGCGTGGACCGATGGGGGCTCGGAGACGGCGCGTGGACCGATCGGGGCTCAGGAGACGGCGCGTGAACCAATCGGCGCTTCGATACGGCGCGTGGACCGATCGGGGCTTAGGAGACGGCGCGTGGACCGATCGGGGCTCAGGAGACGGCGCGTGGACCGGTCGCGGCTCGGAGACGGCGCGTTAACCGATCGGCGCTTAGGAGACGATGCGTGGACGGATCGGGGCTTAGGAGACGACGCGTAAACCGATCGGGGCTCAGGAGACAGCGCGTCGAGCGATAGGGGCTTAGAGGCCGACGCGTCGACCGATCGGGTTCAGGAGAAGGGGCGTGGACCGAACGGGAGTTTGGCGACGACGCGTGGAACGATCGGGGCTCGCAGACGAGGCGTGGCCCGATCGGGGCTCAGGAGACCGCGCGTGGACCGATCGGGGTTTAGGAGACGACGCGTGGACCGATCGGGGCTTAGGAGACGGCGCATAGCCCGACCGGGGCTCAGGAGACTCGCATGGATCGATCGGGGCTCGGGAGGCGGCGCGTGGACCCAGCGGGGCTCAGGAGACAGCAAGTGGACCGATTGGGGATCAGGAGACGGCGCGTGAACCGATCGGCGCTCGGAGACGCCGCTTGGACCGGTCGGGGCTTAGGAGACGGCGCGTAGACCGATCGGGGCTCAGGAGACGGCGCGTGGACCGATCGGGGCTCAGGAGACGGCGCGTGGAGCGATCGGGGCTCAGGAGACGACGCGTGAACCGATCGGGGCTCAGGAGACGGCGGGTGGACAGGTCGGGGCTTAGGAGACGACGCGCGGCCGATCGAGTCTTAGGAGACGACGTGTGGACCGATCGGGGCTCAGGAGACAGCAAGTGGACCGATTGGGGATCAGGAGACGGCCCGTGAATGAATCGGGGCTTAGGGAACGACGCGTGGACCGATCGGGCTTAGGAGACGACGCGTCGACCGATCGGGGCTTAGGAGACGGCGCATAGCCCGACCGGGACTCAGGAGACTCGCATGGATCAATCGGGACTCGGGAGGCGGCGCGTGGACCCAGCGGGGCTCAGGAGATGGTGCGTGGACCGGTCGGGGCTTAGGAGACTCGCGTGGATCGATCGGGGCTCCGGAGGCGGCGCGGGGACCAATCGGGGATCAGGAGACGGCGCGTGGACCGATCGGCGCTTAGGAGACGACGTGTGGACGGATCGGGGCTTAGGAGACGACGCGTAGACCGATCGGGGCTGAGGAGACGGCGCGTGGAGCGATCAGGGCTCACGAGATGACGCGTGGATCCATCGGGGCTCAGGAGACGACGTGTCGACCGATCGGGGCGTAGGAGACGACGCGTGGACCGATCGGGGCTTAGGAGACGGCGCATAGCCCGACCGGGGCTCAGGAGAATCGCATGGATCGATCGGGGCTCGGGAGGCGGGGCGTGGACCCAGCGGGGCTCAGGAGACAGCAAGTGGACCGATTAGGGATCAGGAGACGGCGCGTGAATGAATCGGGGCTTAGGGAAAGACGCGTGGACCGATCGGGCTTAGGAGACGACGCGTGGACGGATTGGGGCTCGGAGACAACGCGTGGAACGATCGGGGCTCAGGAGACGGCGCGTGAACCTATCGGCGCTCTGAGACGCCGCTTGGTCCGGTCGGGGCTTAGGAGACGGCGCGTAGACCGAGCGGGGCTCAGGAGACGGCGCGTGGACCGGTCTGGGCTTAGGAGACGACGCGTGGACCGATCGGGGCTTAGGAGACGACGCGGGGACCGATCGTGGCTCAGGAGGCAGCGCGTGGACCGATCGGGGCTCAGGAAGCGGCGCCTGGACCGATCGTGGTTCGGAGACGGCGTGAGGAGGTATCTGAGCTTAGAAGACGACGCGTGGACGGAGGGAGGCTTAGGAAACGCGGCGTGAACCGATCGGGGCTTAGGAGACGACGCATGGACCGATCGGGGCTTAGGAGACGACGCGTGAAATGATCGGCGCTCTGAGACGGCGCGTGGACCGATCAGGGCTTACGAGACGACGCGTGAACCGATCTGGGCTCAGGAGACGGCGCGCGGATCGACCGGGGCTCACGAGACTCGCGTGGATCGATCGGGGCTTCGGAGGCGCCGCGTGGACCGATGGGGATCAGGAGACGGTGCGTGGACCGATCGGGGCTCAGGAAGCGGCGCCTGGACCGATCGTGGCTCGGAGATGGCGCGTGGACCAATCGGGGCTGGGAGACGGCGCGTGGAACGATCGGGGCTCAGGAGACGGCGCGTGGACCGATCGGGGCTCGGAGACAGCGCGTGGATCGATCGGGGCTCAGGAGACAGCACGTAGACCGATCGGGGCTCAGGAGACGACGCGTGGATCGATCGGGGCTCAGTAAACGGCGCGTGGAGCGATCAGGGCTCAGGAGACGACGCGTGGATCAATCGGGGCCCATGAGACAGCATGTGGACCGATTGGGGCTCAGGAGACGGCGCGTGGACCGATCGGGGCTTGGAAGATGACGCGTGGACCGATCGGGGCTCAGGAGACGACGTGTGGACCGATCAGCGCTCGGAGACGGCGCATGGAATGATCGGGGCTTAGGAGACGGCGCGTGGACCGATCGGGGCTCGGAGACGACGCGTGGACCTATCGGGGCTTAGGAGACGACGCGTGGACCGATCGGGGCTCAGGAGACGGCGCGTGGACCGATCGGGACTCAGGAGACGGCGCGTGGACCGATCGGGGCTCGGCGACGGCGCGTGGACCGATCGAGGCTCGGAGACGACGCGTGTACGGATCGGGGCTTTGAAGACGACGCGTGGACCGATCGGGGCTCAGGAGACGGCGCGTGAACCAATCGGCGCTTCGATACGGCGCGTGGACCGATCGGGGCTTAGGAGACGGCGCGTGGACCGATCGGGGCTCAGGAGACGGCGCGTGGACCGGTCGCGGCTCGGAGACGGCGCGTTAACCGATCGGCGCTTAGGAGACGATGCGTGGACGGATCGGGGCTTAGGAGACGACGCGTAAACCGATCGGGGCTCAGGAGACAGCGCGTCGAGCGATAGGGGCTTAGAGGCCGACGCGTCGACCGATCGGGTTCAGGAGAAGGGGCGTGGACCGAACGGGAGTTTGGCGACGACGCGTGGAACGATCGGGGCTCGCAGACGAGGCGTGGCCCGATCGGGGCTCAGGAGACCGCGCGTGGACCGATCGGGGCTCGGCGACGGCGCGTGGACCGATCGGTGCTCGGAGACGACGCGTAGACCGATCGGGGCTGAGGAGACGGCGCGTGGAGCGATCAGGGCTCACGAGATGACGCGTGGATCCATCGGGGCTCAGGAGACGACGTGTCGACCGATCGGGGTTTAGGAGACGACGCGTGGACCGATCGGGGCTTAGGAGACGGCGCATAGCCCGACCGGGGCTCAGGAGACTCGCATGGATCGATCGGGGCTCGGGAGGCGGCGCGTGGACCCAGCGGGGCTCAGGAGACAGCAAGTGGACCGATTGGGGATCAGGAGACGGCGCGTGAACCGATCGGCGCTCGGAGACGCCGCTTGGACCGGTCGGGGCTTAGGAGACGGCGCGTAGACCGATCGGGGCTCAGGAGACGGCGCGTGGACCGATCGGGGCTCAGGAGACGGCGCGTGGAGCGATCGGGGCTCAGGAGACGACGCGTGAACCGATCGGGGCTCAGGAGACGGCGCGCGGATCGACCGGGGCTCACGAGACTCGCGTGGATCGATCGGGGCTTCGGAGGCGCCGCGTGGACCGATGGGGATCAGGAGACGGTGCGTGGACCGATCGGGGCTCAGGAAGCGGCGCCTGGACCGATCGTGGCTCGGAGACGGCGCGTGGACCTATCGGGGCTGGGAGACGGCGCGTGGAACGATCGGGGCTCAGGAGACGGCGCGTGGACCGATCGGGGCTCGGAGACAGCGCGTGGATCGATCGGGGCTCAGGAGACAGCACGTAGACCGATCGGGGCTCAGGAGACGACGCGTGGACCCATCGGGGCACAGGAAGCGGCGCCTGGACGGATCGTGGCTCGGAGACGGCGCGTGGACCTATCGGGGCTGGGAGACGGCGCGTGGACCGATCGGGTCTCAGGAGACGGCGCGAGGACCGGTCGGGGCTTAGGAGACTCGCGTGGATCTATCGGGGCTCCGGAGGCGGCGCGTGGACCGATCAGGGATCAGGAGACGGTGCGTGGACCGATCTGGGCTCGGAGACGGCGCGTGGACCGATCGGGGCTTAGGAGACGACGCGTGGAGCGATCGGGGCTCAGGAGACGACGCGTGGGTCGATCGGGGCTCAGGAGACGGCGCGTGGACCGATCGGGCCTCAGGAGACCGCGCGTGGACCGATCGGAGCTCAGGAGGCGGCGCGTGGACCCATCGAGCCTCGGAGAGGACGCGTAGAACGATCGGGGCTCAGGAAACGGCGCGTGAACCAATCGGCGCTCGGAGACGGCGCGTGGACCGATCGCGCTTAGGAGACGGCGCGTGGCCCGATCGGGGCTCAGGAAATGGGGCGTGCACCGATCGGGGATTAGGAGACGACGCGTGGACCGATCGGGGCTCAGGAGACGGCGCGTGGACCCATCGAGGCTCAGAGACGACGCGTGGAACGATCGGGGCTCAGGAGACGGCGCGTGGACCGATCGGGGCTTAGGAGACGACGCGTGGACCGATCGGGGCTCAGGAGACGGCGCGTGAACCAATCGGCGCTTCGATACGGCGCGCGGACCGATCGGGGCTTAGGAGACGGCGCGTGGACCGATCGGGGCTCAGGAGACGGCGCGTGGACCCATCGAGGCTCAGAGACGACGCGTGGAACGATCGGGGCTCAGGAGACGGCGCGTGGACCGATCGGGGCTCGGAGACGGCGCGTGGACCGATCGGGGCTTAGGAGACGACGCGTGGAGCGATCGGGGCTCAGGAGACGCCGCGTGGATCGATCGGGGCTCAGTAAACGGCGCGTGGAGCGATCGGGGCTCAGGAGACGATGCGTGGATCGATCGGGGCCCACGAGACAGCGTGTGGACCGATTGGGGCTCAGGAGACGGCGCGTGGACCGATCGGGGCTCGGAGACGGTGCGTGGACCGATCGGGGCTCGGAGACGGTGCGTGGAACTATCGGGGCTCAGGATACGGCGCGTGGACCGATTGGGGCTCGGCGACTGCGCGTGGACCGATCGGGGCTTAGGAGCCGACGCGTGAACTGACGGGGGCTCAGGAGACCGCGCATGAACCGATCGGGGCTCGGCGACTGCGCGTTGACCGATCGGGGCTCAGGAGACGACGCGTAGACCGATGGGGGCTCGGAGACGGCGCGTGGACCGATCGGGGCTTAGGAGACGGCGCGTGGACCGATCGGGGCTCGGCGACTGCGCGTTGACCGATCGGGGCTCAGGAGACGACGCGTAGACCGATGGGGGCTCGGAGACGGCGCGTGGACCGATGGGGGCTCGGAGACGGCGCGTGGACCGATCGGGGCTCAGGAGACGGCGCGTGAACCAATCGGCGCTTCGATACGGCGCGTGGACCGATCGGGGCTTAGGAGACGGCGCGTGGACCGATCGGGGCTCAGGAGACGGCGCGTGGACCCATCGAGGCTCGGAGACGACGCGTGGAACGATCGGGGCTCAGGAGACGGCGCGTGGACCGATCGGGGCTCGGAGACGGCGCGTGGACCGATCGGAGCTTAGGAGACGACGCGTGGAGCGATCGGGACTCAGGAGACGCCGCGTGGATCGATCGGGGCTCAGTAAACGGCGCGTGGAGCGATCGGGGCTCAGGAGACGACGCGTGAATCGATCGGGGCCCACGAGACAGCGTGTGGACCGATTGGGGCTCAGGAGACGGCGCGTGGACCGATCGGGGCTCGGAGACGGTGCGAGGAACGATTGGGGCTCAGGAGACGGCGCGTGGACCGATTGGGGCTCGGATACGGCGCGTGAGCCGACCGGGGCTCAGGAGGCCGCGCGTGGACCGATCGCGCCTCGGCGACGGCGGGTGGACCGATCGGGGCGAAGGAGGCCGCGCGTGGACCGATCATCGCTCGGCAACGGCGCGTGGACCGATCGGGGCTCGGAGACGACGCGTGGTCCGATCGGTGCTCGGAGACAGCGCGTGGACCGACTGGGGGTCGGAGACGGCGCGTGGACCGATCGTGGCTTAGGAGAAGGCGCGTGGAATGATCGGGGCTCAGGAGACGGCGCGTTGACCGATCGTGGCTCGGAGACGGCGCGTGAAGGCATCGGGGCTAAGAAGATGACGCATCGACCGAGCCGGGTGCAGGAGCCGGTGCGAGGAGCGATCCGGGCTCAGGAGAAGACGCGTCAATTGATCGGGGCTCAGGAGACGACGCGGCGACGGATCGGGGCTCGGAGACGGCGCGGGACCTATCGGGGCTTAGGAGACGACGCGTGGACTGATCGGGGCTCAGGAGACGGCGCGTGGACCGATCGGGACTCAGGAGACGGCGCGTGGACCTATTGGGGCTTGGATACGGCACGTGACGCGACCGGGGCTCAGGAGGCGGCGCGTGGAGCGATCATGGCTCGGCGACGGCGCGTGGACCGATCGGGGCTCGGAGACGACGCGTGGACCGATCGGGGCTTAGGAGCCAGCGCGTGAACCGACGGGGGCTCAGGAGACCGCGCATGAACCGATCGGGGCTCGGCGACTGTGCGTGGACGGATCGGGGCTCAGGAGACGGCGCGTGGACCGATCGGGGGTCGGAGACGGCGTGTTAACCCATCACGGCTTAGGAGACGACGCGTGGACCGATCGGGGCTTAGGAGACGACGCGTGGACCGATCGGGGCGTAGGAGACGGCGCGTGGAACGATCGGGGCTCAGGAGACTCGCGTGAATTGATCGCTGCTCAGGAGGCGCCGCGTGGGCCCATCGGGGCTCGGAGACGGCGCGTGGACCGATCGGGGCTTAGGAGACGACGCGTGGACGTATCGGGGCTTTGAAGACGACGCGTGGACCGATCGCGGTTTAGCAGAGGACGCGTCGACCGATCGGCTCTCAGGAGACGGCGCGTGGACCGATCGGGGCTCAGGAGCAGGCGCGAGGAGCGATACGGGCTCAGGAGAAGACTCGTCAGTTGATCGGGGCTCAGGAGACGACGCGGCGACGGATCGGGGCTCGGAGACGGCGCGTGACCTATCGGGGCTTAGGAGTCGACGCGTGGACCGATCGGGACTCAGGAACCGGCGCGTTAACCGATCGGGGCTCGGAGACGGCGCGTGGACCGATCGGGGCTCAGGAGACGACGCGTCGACCGATCGGGGCTCGGAGACGGTACATGGACCGATCGGGGCTCGGAGACGGCGCGTGGACCGACCGGGGCTCAGGAGGCCGCGCGTGGACCGATCGGGGCTCGGCGACGGCGCGTGGACCGATCGAGGCTCGGAGACGACGCGTGTACGGATCGGGGCTTTGAAGACGACGCGTGGACCGATCGGGGCTCAGGAAACGGCGTGTGGAGCGATCGGGGCTCAGGAGACGACGCGTGGACCGATCGGGGCTTAGGAGACGACGCGTGGACTGATCGGGGCGTAGGAGACGGCGCGTGGAACGATCGGGGCTCAGGAGACTCGCGTGAATTGATCGCTGCTCAGGAGGCGCCGCGTGGGCCCATCGGGGCTCGGAGACGGCGCGTGGACCGATCGGGGCTTAGGAGACGACGCGTGGACGTATCGGGGCTCAGGAGACGGCGCGTGGACCGATCGGGGCTCGGAGATAGCGCGTGGACCGATTGGGGCTTGGATACGGCGCGTGACGCGACCGGGGCTCAGGAGGCCGCGCGCGGAGCGATCATGGCCCGGCGACGGCGCGTGGACCGATCGGGGCTCGGAGACGACGCGTGGACCGATCAGGGCTTAGGAGCCGACGCGTGAACCGATCGGGGCTCGGAGACGGCGTGTGGAACGATCGGGGCTCAGGAGACGACGCGTGGACCGATCGGGGCTCGGCGACTGCGCGTGTATGGATCGGGGCTTGGAGACGGCGCGTGGAACGATCGGGGCTCAGGAGACGACGCGTGGACCGATCGGGGCTCAGGAGACAACGCATGGAACGATCGGGGCTCAGGAGACGGTGCGTGGACCGTCCGGGGCTTAGGAGACGATGCGTGGACCGATCGGGGCTTAGGAGACGGCGCGTGGACCGATCGGAGATCAGGAGATGACGCGTGGACCGATCGGGGTTCTGGAAGCGGCGCACGGACCGATCGTGGCTCGGAGACGGCGCGTGGAGGCATCGGGGCTTTGAAGACGACGCGTGGACCGATCGGGGCTCAGGAAACGGCGTGTGGAGCGATCTGGGCTCAGGAGACGACGCGTGGAGCGATCGGGGCTCAGGAGACGGCGCGTGGACCGATCGGGGCTTAGGAGACGGCGCGTGGACCGATCGGAGATCAGGAGATGACGCGTGGACCGATCGGGGCTCTGGAAGCGGCGCACGGATCGATCGTGGCTCGGAGACGGCGCGTGGAGGTATCGGGGCTTTGAAGACGACGCGTGGACCGATCGGGGCTCAGGAAACGGCGTGTGGAGCGATCGGGGCTCAGGAGACGACGCGTGGATCGATCGGGCCTCCGGAGGCGCCGCGTGGACCGATGGGGATCAGGAGACGGTGCGTCGACCGATCGGGGCTCGGAGACGGCGTGTGGACCGATCGGTGCTCGGAGACAGCGCGTGGACCGACTGGGGTTCGGACATGGCGCGTGGACCGATCATGGCTTAGGAGAAGGCGCGTGAAACGATCGGGGCTCAGGAGATGGCGCGTGGACCGATCGTGGCTCGGAGACGGCGCGTGACGCGACCGGGGCTCAGGAGGCCGTGCGTGGAGCGATCATGGCTCGGCGACGGCGTGTGGACCGATCGGGGCTCGTAGACGACGCGTGGACCGATCGGGGCTCAGGAGACGACGCGTGGACCGATTGGGGATCAGGAGACGGCGCGTGGATGGATCGGGGCTCGGAGACGACGCGTCGACAGATCGGGGCTTGGAGACGGCGCGTGTACTCATCGGGGTTTAGGAGACGATGCGTGGACGGATCCGGGTTGAGGAGCACGCGCGTGGAACGATCGGGGCTCGGAGACGGCGCGTTCACCGGTCGGGGCTTAGGACACGACGCGTCGACCGATCGGGGCTCAGGAGAAGGGGCGTGGACCGATCGGAGCTCAGAGACGGCGCGTGTACTGATCGGGACTCAGGAGGCCGCGTGTGGAGCGATCATGGCTCGGCGACGGCCCGTGGCCGGATCGGGGCTTAGGAGACGGCGCGTGGACTAATTGGGGCTCAGGAGGCGGCGCGTGGACCGATCGGGGCTCGGAGACGGCGCGTTAACCGATCAGGGCTTAGGAGACGATGCATGGCCCGATCGGGGCTCGGAGACGGCGCGTGCGCCGATCGGGGCTCAGGAGACGGCGCATAGACCGATCGGGGCTCAGGAGACGGCGCGTAGACCGATCGGGGCTCGGAAACGGCGCTTGGAACGATCGGGGCTCAGGAGACGGCGCGTGAATCAATCGGCGCTCGGAGACGGCGCGTGGACCGATCGTGGCTTAGGAGAAAGCGCGTGGAACGATCAGGGCTCAGGAGACGGCGCGTGAACCGATCGGCGCTCGGAGACGGTGCATTGACCGATCGGGGTTCGGAGACGGCGCGTGGACCGTCTGGGGCTTAGGAGACGATGCGTGGACCGATCGCCGCTCGGAGACGGCGCGTCGACCGATCGTGGCTTAGGAGAAAGCGCGTGGACCGATCATGGCTCGGCAACGGCGCGTGGACCGATCGGGGCTCGGAGACGACGCGTGGACCGATCGGTGCTCGGAGACAGCGCGTGGACCGACCGGGGCTCAGGAGACTCGCGTGGATCGATCGGGGCTCAGGAGGGGACGCGTGAACCCATCGGGGCTCGGAGAGGGCGCGTGGAGGCATCGGGGCTTTGAAGACTACGCGTGAACCGAACGGTGCTCAGAAAACGACGCGTGGACCGATCGGGGCTCAGGAGACAACGCATGGAACGATCGGGGCTCAGGAGACGGTGCGTGGACCGTCCGGGGCTTAGGAGACGATGCGTGGACCGATCGGGGCTCAGAAGACGGCGCGTGGACCGATCGGCGCTCGGAGACGGCGCGTGGACTGATCGGGGCTCAGAAGACGGCGCTTGGACCGATCGGGGCTCGGAGACGGCGCATGGAGCGATCGGGGCTCAGGAGACGACGCGTGGACCGATCGGGGCTCAGGAGACGGCGCGTGGAGGCATCGGGGCTTTGAAGACTACGCGTGGACCGAACGGTGCTCAGAAAACGACGCGTGGACCGATCGGTGCTCGGAGACGATGCGTGCACCGATCGCGGCTCAGGAAACGGCGCGTGGAGCGATCAGGGCTCAGGAGACGACGCGTGGATCGATCGGGGCTCAGGAGACGGCGCACGGACCGACCGGAGCTCAGGGGACTCGCGTGGATCGATCGGAGCTCCGGAGGCGCCGCGTGGACCGATGGGGATCAGGAGACGGTGCGTGGACCGATCGTGGCTCGGAGACGGCGCGTGGACCGATCGGGGCTTAGGAGACGACGCGTGGACCGATCGAAGCTTAAGAGACGACGCGTGGACCGATCGGGGCTCAGGAGACTCGCGTGAATTGATCGGGGCTCAGGAGGCGACGCGTGGACCCTTCGGCGCTCGGAGACGGCGCGTCGACCGATCGGTGCTCGGCGACTGCGCGTGGACGGATCGGGGCTCAGGAGACGGCGAGTGGACCGATCGGGGCTCGGAGACGGCGCGTTAACCGATCACGGCTTAGGAGACGACGCGTGGACCGATCGGGGCTTAGGAGACGACGCGTGGACCGATCGGGGCTTAGGAGACGACGCGTGGAACGATCGGGGCTCAGGAGATTCGCGTGAATTGATCGGGGCTCAGGAGGCGACGCGTGGACCCTTCGGCGCTCGGAGACGTCGCGTCGACCGATCGGGGTTCGGAGACGGCGCGTGGACCGTCTGGGGCTTAGGAGACGATGCGTCGACCGATCGGCGCTCGGAGACGTCGCGTCGACCGATCGGGGTTCGGGGACGCATGTGGACCGTGTGGGGCTTAGCAGACGATGCGTGGACCGATCGGAGCTCAGGAGACTGCGCGTGGACGGATCGGGGCTCAGGAGACGGCGCGTGGACCGATCGGGGCTCGGAGATGGCGCGTTAACCGATCACGGCTTAGGAGACGACGCGTGGACCGAACGGGGCTCAGGAGGCGACGCGTGGACCCTTCGGGGCTCGGAGACGACGCGTCGACCGATCGGGGCTCAGGAGGTGGAGCGCGGACCGATCGGGGCTCAGGAGACTCGCGTGGATCGATCGGGGCTCCGGAGGCGCCGCGTTGACCGATGGGGATCAGGAGACGGTGCGTGGACCGATCGGGGCTCGGAGACGGCGCGTGGACCGATCGGGGCTTAGGGGACGACGCGTGGACCGATCGGGGCGTAGGACACGACGCGTGTATCTATCGGGGCCCACGAGACAGCGTGTGGACCGATTGGGGCTCAGGAGACGGCGCGTGGACCGATCGGGGCTCGGAGACGGCGCGTGGAACGATCGGGGCTCAGGAGGCCGCGCGTGGACCGATCATGGCTCGGCAACGGCGCGTGGCCCGATCGGGGCTCGGAGACGACGCGTGGACCGATCGGTGCTCGGAGACAGCGCGTGGACCGAATGGGGCGAGGAGACGGCGCGTCAAGGCATCGGGGCTAAGAAGACGACGCATCGAGCGAGCGGGGCTCAGGAGACGGGGCGAGGAGCGATCGGGGCTCAGGAGAAGACACGTCAATTGATCGTGGCTCAGGAGATGACGCGGCGACGGATCGGGGCTCGGAGCCGGCGTGTGGACCTATCGGGGCTTAGGAGACTACGCGTGGACCGATCGGGGCTCAGGAGCCGGCGCGTGGAACGATCGGTCCTCAGGGGACGGCGCGTGGACCGATTGGGGTTTGGATACGGCGCGTGACGCGACCGGGGCTCAGGAGGCCGCGCGCGGAGCGATCATGGCTCGGAGACGACGCGTGGACCGATCGGGGCTTAGGAGTCGACGCGTGAACCGATCGGGGCTTGGAGACGGCGTGTGGACCGATTGGGGCTCAGGAGACCACGCGTGGACCGATTGGGGATCAGGAGACGGCGCGTGGATGGATCGGGGCTCGGAGACGACGCGTCGACAGATCGGGGCTTGGAGACGGCGCGTGTACTCATCGGGGTTTAGGAGACGATGCGTGGACGGATCCGGGTTGAGGAGCACGCGCGTGGAACGATCGGGGCTCGGAGACGGCGCGTTCACCGGTCGGGGCTTAGGACACGACGCGTCGACCGATCGGGGCTCAGGAGAAGGGGCGTGGACCGATCGGAGCTCGGAGACGGCGCGTGTACTGATCGGGACTCAGGAGGCCGCGTGTGGAGCGATCATGGCTCGGCGACGGCCCGTGGCCGGATCGGGGCTTAGGAGACGGCGCGTGGACTAATTGGGGCTCAGGAGACGGCGCGTGGACCGATCGGGGCTCGGAGACGGCGCGTTAACCGATCAGGGCTTAGGAGACGATGCATGGCCCGATCGGGGCTCGGAGACGGCACGTGCGCCGATCGGGGCTCAGGAGACGGCGCATAGACCGATCGGGGCTCAGGAGACGGCGCGTAGACCGATCGGGGCTCGGAAACGGCGCTTGGAACGATCGGGGCTCAGGAGACGGCGCGTGAATCAATCGGCGCTCGGAGACGGCGCGTGGACCGATCGTGGCTTAGGAGAAAGCGCGTGGAACGATCAGGGCTCAGGAGACGGCGCGTGAACCGATCGGCGCTCGGAGACGGCGCATTGACCGATCGGGGTTCGGAGACGGCGCGTGGGCCGTCTGGGGCTTAGGAGACGATGCGTGGACCGATCGCCGCTCGGAGACGGCGCGTCGACCGATCGGGGCTCAGGAGACGACGCGTAGACCGATCGGGGCTCGGAAACGGCGCTTGGAACGATCGGGGCTCAGGAGACGGCGCGTGAATCAATCGCCGCTCGGAGACGGCGCGTGGACCGATCGTGGCTTAGGAGAAAGCGCGTGGACCGATCATGGCTCGGCAACGGCGCGTGGACCGATCGGGGCTCGGAGACGACGCGTGGACCGATCGGTGCTCGGAGACAGCGCGTGGACCGACCGGGGCTCAGGAGACTCGCGTGGATCGATCGGGGCTCAGGAGGGGACGCGTGAACCCATCGGGGCTCGGAGAGGGCGCGTGGAGGCATCGGGGCTTTGAAGACTACGCGTGAACCGAACGGTGCTCAGAAAACGACGCGTGGACCGATCGGTGCTCGGAGACGATGCGTGGACCGATCGCGGCTCAGGAAACGGCGCGTGGAGCGATCGGGGCTCAGGAGACGACGCGTGGATCGATCGGGGCTCAGTAAACGGCGCGTGGAGCGATCGGGGCTCAGGAGACGACGCGTGGATCGATCGGGGCTCAGGAGACGGCGCGCGGACTGACCGGAGCTCAGGAGACTCGCGTGGATCGATCGGAGCTCCGGAGGCGCCGCGTGGACCGATGGGGATCAGGAGACGGTGCGTGGACCGATCGGGGCTCGGAGACGGCGCGTGGACCGATCGGGGCTTAGGAGACGACGCGTGGACCGGTCGGGGCTCGGCGACTGCGCGTGGACGGATCGGGGTTCACGAGACGGCGCGTGGGCCGATCGGGGCTCGGAGACGGCGCGTTAACCGATCGGGGCTCGGAGACGACGTGTGGACCGATCGGGGCTCAGGAGGCGGCGCGTACACCGATCGGGGCTCGGAAAGTACGCGTTAACCGAGCGGGGCTTAGGAGACGATGCGTAGACCGATCGGGGCTCGGAGACAGCGCGTGGGTCGATCGGGGCTCGGAGACGGCGCGTGGAACGATCGGGGCTCGGAGTCGGCGCGTTAACCGATCGGTTTCTTAGGAGGCGATGCGTGGACCGATCGGGGCTCGGAGACGGCGCGTGGACCGATCGAGGCTCGGAGACGACGCGTGTACGGATCAGGGATTCGGGGACGACGCGTGGTACGATCCGGGCTCAGGAAACGGCGTGTGGAGCTATCGGGACTAACGAGACGACGCGTGGATCGATCGGGGCTCAGGAGACGACGCGTCCACCGACCGGAGCTCAGGAGATTCGCGTGGATCGATCGGGGCTCCGGAGGCGGCGCGTGGACCGATTGGGGAGCAGGAGATGGAGCGTGGACTGATCGGGGCTCGGAGACGGCGCGTGGACCAATCGGGGCTCAGGAGCCGGCGCGTGGGCCCATCGGGGCTTAGGAGACGACGCGTGTATGGATCGGGGCTTGGAGACGGCGCGTGGACTCATCGGGGCTCGGAGACGGCGCGTGGACCGATCGGGGCTTAGGACACAACGCGCGTACCGTCCGGGGTTAGGAGACGACGCGTGGACCGATGGGGCTTAGGAAGCGACGCGTGGACCGATCGGAGCTCAGGAGACGGCGCGTGGACCGATCGGGGCTCAGGAAACGGCCCGTGAACCGATCGGGGCTTAGAAGACGACGCGTGGACGGATTGGGGCTCGGAGACAACGCGTGGAACGATCGGGGCTCAGGAGACGGCGCGTGAACCGATCGGCGCTCGGAGACGCCGCTTGGACCGGTCGGGGCTTAGGAGACGGCGCGTAGATCGATCGGGGCTCAGGAGACGGCGCATGGACTGGTCGGGGCTCAGGAGACCGCGCGTGGACCGATCGGGGCTTAGGAGACGACGCGTGGAACGATCGGGGCTCAGGAGGCAGCGCGTGAACCGATCGGCGCTCGGAGACGGCGCGTGGACCGATCGGAGCTCACGAGACGGCGCGTGGATGGATCGAGGCTTAGGGAACGACGCGTAGACCAACCGGCGCTCAGGAAGCGGCGCCTGGACCTATCGGGGCTCGGCGACTGCGCGTGGACGGATCGGGGTTCACGAGACGGCGCGTGGGCCGATCGGGGCTCGGAGACGGCGCGTTAACCGATCGGGGCTCGGAGACGACGTGTGGACCGATCGGGGCTCAGGAGGCGGCGCGTACACCGATCGGGGCTCGGAAAGTACGCGTTAACCGAGCGGGGCTTAGGAGACGATGCGTAGACCGATCGGGGCTCGGAGACAGCGCGTGGGTCGATCGGGGCTCGGAGACGGCGCGTGGAACGATCGGGGCTCGGAGTCGGCGCGTTAACCGATCGGTTTCTTAGGAGGCGATGCGTGGACCGATCGGGGCTCGGAGACATCGCGTGGACCGATCGAGGCTCGGAGACGACGCGTGTACGGATCAGGGATTCGGGGACGACGCGTGGTACGATCCGGGCTCAGGAAACGGCGTGTGGAGCTATCGGGACTAACGAGACGACGCGTGGATCGATCGGGGCTCAGGAGACGACGCGTCCACCGACCGGAGCTCAGGAGATTCGCGTGGATCGATCGGGGCTCCGGAGGCGGCGCGTGGACCGATTGGGGAGTAGGAGATGGAGCGTGGACTGATCGGGGCTCGGAGACGGCGCGTGGACCAATCGGGGCTCAGGAGCCGGCGCGTGGGCCCATCGGGGCTTAGGAGACGACGCGTGTATGGATCGGGGCTTGGAGACGGCGCGTGGACTCATCGGGGCTCGGAGACGGCGCGTGGACCGATCGGGGCTTAGGACACAACGCGCGTACCGTCCGGGGTTAGGAGACGACGCGTGGACCGATGGGGCTTAGGAAGCGACGCGTGGACCGATCGGAGCTCAGGAGACGGCGCGTGGACCGATCGGGGCTCAGGAAACGGCCCGTGAACCGATCGGGGCTTAGAAGACGACGCGTGGACGGATTGGGGCTCGGAGACAACGCGTGGAACGATCGGGGCTCAGGAGACGGCGCGTGAACCGATCGGCGCTCGGAGACGCCGCTTGGACCGGTCGGGGCTTAGGAGACGGCGCGTAGATCGATCGGGGCTCAGGAGACGGCGCATGGACTGGTCGGGGCTCAGGAGACCGCGCGTGGACCGATCGGGGCTTAGGAGACGACGCGTGGAACGATCGGGGCTCAGGAGGCAGCGCGTGAACCGATCGGCGCTCGGAGACGGCGCGTGGACCGATCGGAGCTCACGAGACGGCGCGTGGATGGATCGAGGCTTAGGGAACGACGCGTAGACCAACCGGCGCTCAGGAAGCGGCGCCTGGACCTATCGTGGCTCGGGACAACGCGTGGAACGATCGGGGCCCAGGAGACGGCGCGTGAACCGATCGGGGCTCGGAGACAACGCGTGGAACGATCGCGGCTCAGGAGACGGCGCGTGAACCGATCGGCGCTCGGAGACGGCGCGTGGACCGATCGGGGCTTAGGAGACGGCACGTGGACCGATCGGGGCTCAGGAGACGACGCGTGGACCCATCGGGGCACAGGAAGCGGCGCCTGGACCGATCGTGGCTCGGAGACGGCGCGTGGACCTATCTGGGCTGGGAGACGGCGCACGGACCGATCGGGGCTTAGGACACAACGCGCGTACCGTCCGGGGTTAGGAGACGACGCGTGGACCGATGGGGCTTAGGAAGCGACGCGTGGACCGATCGGGGCTCGGAGACGGCGCGTGCCCCGATCGGGGCTCAGGAGACGGAGCGTAGACCGATCGGGGCTCGGAAACGGCGCGTGGAACGATCGGGGCTCAGGAGACGGCGCGTGAACCAATCGGCGCTCGGAGACGGCGCGTGGACCGATCGTGGCTTAGGAGAAAGCGCGTGCAACGATCAGGGCTCAGGAGACGGCGCGTGGAACGATCGTCGCTCGGAGACGGCGCGTCGACCGATCGGGGTTCGGAAACGGCACGTGGACCGTCTGGGGCTTAGGAGACGATGCGTGGACCGATCGGGGCTCAGGAAGCGGCGCCTGGACCGATCGTGGCTCGGAGACGGCGCGAGGAGGCATCTGCGCTTAGAAGACGACGCGTTGGCCGATCGAGGCTCGGCGACAGCGCGTGGACCGATCGGGGCTCGGCGACTGCGCGTGGACGGATCTGGGCTTAGGAGACGGCGTGTCGACCGATCGGGGCTTAGGAGACGGCGCGTAGACCGATCGGGGCTCGGAAACGACGCGTTAACCGATCGGGGGTTAGGAGACGACGCGTGGACCGATTGGGGCTTAGGAGACGACGTGTCGACCGATCGGGGCTTAGGAGACGGCACGTGGACCGGTCGGGGCTCGGCGACTGCGCGTGGACGGATCGGGGCTCACGACACGGCGCGTGGGCTGATCGGGGCTCGGAGTCGGCGCGTTAACCGATCGGTTTCTTAGGAGACGATGCGTGGACCGATCGGGGCTCGGAGACGGCGCGTGGACCGATCGAGGCTCGGAGACGACGCGTGTACGGATCAGGGATTCGGGGACGACGCGTGGTACGATCCGGGCTCAGGAAACGGCGTGTGGAGCTATCGGGACTCACGAGACGACGCGTGGATCGATCGGGGCTCAGGAGACGACGCGTCCACCGACCGGAGCTCAGGAGATTCGCGTGGATCGATCGGGGCTCCGGAGGCGGCGCGTGGACCGATTGGGGAGCAGGAGATGGTGCGTGGACTGATCGGGGCTCGGAGACGGCGCGTGGACCGATCGGGGCTCAGGAGCCGGCGCGTGGGCCCATCGGGGCTTAGGAGACGAGGCGTGTATGGATCGGGGCTTGGAAACGGCGCGTGGACCGATCGGGGCTCAGGAAACGGTGCGAGGACCGACCCGGGCTCAGGAGACGGCGCGTGGACGGACCGGAGCTCAGGAGATTCGCGTGGATCGATCGGGGCTCCGGAGGCGGCGCGTGGACCGATTGGGGAGCAGGAGATGGTGCGTGGACCCATCGGGGCTCGGAGACGGCGCGTGGACCGATCGGGGCTTAGGAGACAACGCGTGTACCGTCCGGGGTTAGGAGACGACGCGTGGACCGATGGGGCTTAGGAAGCGACGCGTGGACCGATCGGAGCTCAGGAGACGGCGCGTGGACCGATCGGGGCTCAGGAAACGGCCCGTGAACCGATCGGGGCTTAGAAGACGACGCGTGGACGGATTGGGGCTCGGAGACAACGCGTGGAACGATCGGGGCTCAGGAGACGGCGCGTGAACCGATCGGCGCTCGGAGACGCCGCTTGGACCGGTCGGGGCTTAGGAGACGGCGCGTAGATCGATCGGGGCTCAGGAGACGGCGCATTGACTGGTCGGGGCTCAGGAGACCGCGCGTGGACCGATCGGGGCTTAGGAGACGACGCATTGACTGGTCGGGGCTCAGGAGACCGCGCGTGGACCGATCGGGGCTTAGGAGACGACGCGTGGAACGATCGGGGCTCAGGAGGCAGCGCGTGAATCGATCGGCGCTCGGAGACGGCGCGTGGACCGATCGGAGCGCACGAGACGGCGCGTGGATGGATCGAGGCTTAGGGAACGACGCGTAGACCAACCGGCGCTCAGGAAGCGGTGCCTGGACCTATCGTGGCTCGGGACAACGCGTGGAACGATCGGGGCCCAGGAGACGGCGCGTGAACCGATCGGGGCTCGGAGACGACGCGTGGAACGATCGGGGCTCAGGAGACGGCGCGTGAACCGATCGGCGCTCGGAGACGGCGCGTGGACCGATCGGGGCTTAGGAGACGGCACGTGGACCGATCGGGGCTCAGGAGACGACGCGTGGACCTATCGGGGCACAGGAAGCGGCGCCTGGACCGATCGTGGCTCGGAGACGGCGCGTGGACCTATCGGGGCTGGGAGACGGCGCACGGACCGATCGGGTCTCAGGAGACGGCGCTAGGACCGGTCGGGGCTTAGGAGACTCGCGTGGATCTATCGGGGCTCCGGAGGCGGCGCGTGGACCGATTGGGGCCCAGGAGACGGCGTGTGGACCGATCTGGGCTTGGAAGACGACGCGTGGCCCGATCGGGGCTCAGGAGACGATGTGTGGACCGATCGGCGCTTGGAGACGGCGCGTGGAATGATCGGGGCTTAGGAGACGGCGCGTGGACCGATTGGGGCTCGGAGACGACGCGTGGAACGATCGGGGATCAGAAGATGGTGCGTGGACCGATCGGGGCTCGGAGACGGTGCGTGGACCGATCGGGGCTCAGAGACAGCGCGTTGGGGCATCTGGGCTTAGAAGACGACGCGAGGACCGATCGGGGCTCAGGAAACGGCGCGTGGACCGATCGGGGCTCGGAGACGGTGCGTGGACCGATCGGTGCTCGGCGACTGCGCGTGGACGTATCGGGGCTCAGGAGACGACGCGTGGACCGATCGCGGCTTAGGAGACGAAGCCTGCACCGATCGGGGCTCAGGCGACGGCGCGTGTACTGATCGGGGTTTAGGAGACGATGCGTGGACCGATCGGGGCTCAGGAGACAGCGCGTGGACCGATTGGGGATCAGGAGACGGCGCATGGATGGATCGGGGCTCGGAGACGACGCGTCAACATATGGGGGCTTGGAGACGGCGCGTGTACTCATCGGGGTTTAGGAGACGATGCGTGGACGGATCCGGGTTGAGGAGCACGCGCGTGGAACGATCGGTGCTCGGAGACGGCGCGTTCACCGGTCGGGGCTTAGGACACGACGCGTCGACCGATCGGGGCTCAGGAGAAGGGGCGTGGACCGATCGGAGCGCGGAGACGGCGCGTGTACTGATCGGGACTCAGGAGGCCGCGTGTGGAGCGATCATGGCTCGGCGACGGCCCGTGGCCGGATCGGGGCTTAGGAGACGGCGCGTGGACTAATAGGGGCTCAGGAGACGGCGCGTGGACCGATCGGGGCTCGGAGACGGCGCGTTAACCGATCAGGGCTTATGAGACGATGCATGGCCCGATCGGGGCTCGGAGACGGCGCGTGCGCCGATCGGGGCTCAGGAGACGGCGCATAGACCGATCGGGGCTCAGGAGACGGCGGGTAGACCGATCGGGGCTCGGAAACGGCGCTTGGAACGATCGGGGCTCAGGAGACGGCGCGTGAATCAATCGGCGCTCGGAGACGGCGCGTGGACCGATCGTGGCTTAGGAGAAAGCGCCTGGAACGATCAGGGCTCAGGAGACGGCGCGTGAACCGATCGGCGCTCGGAGACGGCGCATTGACCGATCGGGGTTCGGAGACGGCGCGTGGACCGTCTGGGGCTTAGGAGACGATGCGTGGACCGATCGCCGCTCGGAGACGGCGCGTCGACCGATCGGGGCTCAGGAGACGGCGCGTAGACCGATCGGGGCTCGGAAACGGCGCTTGGAACGATCGGAGCTCGGAGACGGCGCGTGGACCGACCGGGGCTCAGGAGGCCGCGCGTGGACCGATCGGGGCTCAGCGACGGCGCGTGGACCGATCGAGGCTCGGAGACGACGCGTGTACGGATCGGGGCTTTGAAGACGACGCGTGGACCGATCGGGGCTCAGGAAACGGCGTGTGGAGCGATCGGGGCTCAGGAGACGACGCGTGGACCAATCGTGGCTTAGGAGAAAGCGCGTGGAACGATCAGGGCTCAGGAGACGGCGCGTGAATCGATCGGCGCTCGGAGACGGCGCATTGACCGATCGGGGTTCGCAGACGGCGCGTGGACCGTCTGGGGCTTAGGAGACGATGCGTGGACCGATCGGGGCTCAGGAGACCGCGCGTGAACCGATCGGGGCTCGGAGACTCGCGTGGATCGAGCGGGGCTCCGGAAACAGTGCGTAGACCGGTTGGGGTTCGGAGACGGCGCGTGGACCGATCGGGGCTCAGGAGACGGCAGGTGAACCAATCGGCGCTCGGAGACGGCGCGTGGACCGATTGTGGCGTAGGAGAAAGCGCGTGGAACGATCGGGACTCAGGAACCGGCGCGTGAACCGATCGGCTCTCGTAGACGGCGCGTCGACCTATCGGGGCTCAGGAGGCGGTGCGTACACCGATCGGGGCTTAGGAGACGATGCGTAGACCGATCGGGGCTCGGAGACAGCGCGTGGACCGATCGGCACTCGGAGGCGGCGCGTTAACCGATCGGGGCATAGAAGACGATGGGTGGACCGATCGGGGCTCGAAGACGGCGTGTGGGTCGATCGGGGCTCGGAGACGGCGCGTGGAACGATCGGGGCTCGGAGGCGGCGCGTTAACCGATCGGGGCTTAGGAGACGATGCGTGGACCGATCGGGGCTCGGAGACTCGCGTGGATCGAGCGGGGCTCCGGAAACAGTGCGCAGACCGGTTGGGGTTCGGAGACGGCGCGTGGACCGATCGGGGCTCAGGAGACGGGGCGTGGACCGATTGGGGCTCGGATACGGCGCGTGAGCCGACCGGGGCTCAGGAGGCCGCGCGTGGACCGATCGCGCCTCGGCGACGGCGCGTGGACCGATCGGGGCTCAGGAGAATACGCGTCAATTGATCGGGGCTCAGGAGACGACGCGGCAACTGATCGGGGCTCGGAGACGGCGCGTGGACCTATCGGGGCTTAGGAGACGACGCGTGGACCGATCGGGGCTCAGGAGACGGCGCGTGGACCGATCGGGGCTCAGGAGACGGCGCGTGGACCGATTGGGGCTTGGATACGGCGCGTGACGCGACCGGGGCTCAGGAGGCCGCGCGTGGAGCGATCATGGCTCGGCGACGGCGCGTGGACCGATCGGGGCTCGGAGACGACGCGTGGACCGATCGGGGCTTAGGAGCCGACGCGTGAACCGATCGGAGCTTAGGAGATGACGCGTGGACCGATCGGGGCTCAGGAAACGGCGCGTGGAGCGATCGGGGCTCAGGAGACGACGCATGGACCGATCGGGGCTCAGGAGACTCGCGTGGATCGATCGGGGCTCCGGAGGCGGCGCGTGGACCGATTGCGGAGCAGGAGATGGTGCGTGGACTGATCGGGGCTCGGAGACTCCGCGTGGACTGACCGGGGCGTAGGAAACAACGCGTGGAACGATCGGGGCGTAGGAGACGACGCGTGTACCTATCGGGGCCCACGAGACAGCGTGTGGACCGATTGGGGCTCAGGAGACGGCACGTGGACCGATCGGGGCTCAGGAGACGGCGCGTGGACCGATTGGGGCTCGGATACGGCGCGTGAGCTGACCGGGGCTCAGGAGGCCGCGCGTGGACCGATCGCGTCTCGGCGACGGCGCGTGGACCGATCGGGGCTCAGGAGGCCGCGCGTGGACCGATCATGGCTCGGAGACGGCGCGAGGAGCGATCGGGGCTCAGGAGAATACGCGTCAATTGATCGGGGCTCAGGAGACGATGCGGCGACTGATCGGGGTTCGGAGACGGCGCATGGACCTATCGGGGCTTAGGAGACGACGCGTGGACCAATCGGGGCTCAGGAGACGGCGCGTGGACCGATCGGGACTGAGGAGACGGCGCGCGGACCGATTGGGGCTTGGATACGGTGCGTGACGCGACCGGGGCTCAGGAGGCCGCGCGTGGAGCGATCATGGCTCGGCCGCGGCGCGTGGACCGATCGGGGCTCGGAGACGACGCGTTAACCGATCGGGGCTTAGGAGTCGATGCGTGGACCGATCGGGGCTTGGCGACGGCGCGTGGACGGATCGAGGCTCGGAGACGGCGCGTGGACCGATCGGGGCTTAGGAAACGACGCGTGGACCGAACGGGGCGTAGGAGACGACGCGTGTACCTATCGGGGCCCACGAGACAGCGTGTGGACCGATTGGTGCTCAGGAGACGGCGCGTGGACCGATCGGAGCTCGGAGACGGTGCGAGGACCGACCGGGTCTCAGGAGACGGCGCGTGGACCGACCGGAGTTCAGGAGATTGGCGTGGATCGATCGGGGCTCCGGAGGCGGCGCGTGGACCGATTGCGGAGCAGGAGATGGTGCGTGGAACGATCGGGGCTCAGGAGACTCGCGTGGATTGATCGGGGCTCAGGAGGCAACGCGTCGACCCATCCGGGCTCGGAGACGGCGCGTGGACCGATCGGTGTATCGGATACGGTACATGGACCGATCGGGACTCGGAGACGGCGCGTGGACCGACCGGGGCTCAGGAGGCCGCGCGTGGACCGATCGGGGCTCGGCGACGGCGCGTGGACCGATCGAGGCTCGGAGACGACGCGTGTACGGATCGGGGCTTTGAAGACGACGCGTGGACCGATCGGGGCTCAGGAAACGGCGTGTGGAGCGATCGGGGCTCAGGAGACGACGCGTGGATCGATCGGGGCTCAGGAGACGGCGCGTGGACTGATTGGGGATCAGGAGATGACGCGTGGACCGATCGGGGCTCCGGAGGCGCCGCGTGGACCGATGGGGATCAGGAGACGGTGCGTGGACCGATCGGGGCTCGGAGACGGCGCGTGGACCGATTGTGGCGTAGGAGAAAGCGCGTGGAACGATCGGGACTCAGGAACCGGCGCGTGAACCTATCGGCGCTCGTAGACGGCGCGTCGACCTATCGGGGCTCAGGAGGCGGTGCGTACACCGATCGGGGCTTAGGAGACGATGCGTTGACCGATCGGGGCTCGGAGACAGCGCGTGGACCGATCGGCACTCGGAGGCGGCGCGTTAACCGATCGGGGCATAGAAGACGATGGGTGGACCGATCGGGGCTCGAAGACGGCGCGTGGGTCGATCGGGGCTCGGAGACGGCGCGTGGAACGATCGGGGCTCGGAGGCGGCGCGTTAACCGATCGGGGCTTAGGAGACGATGCGTGGACCGATCGGGGCTCGGAGACTCGCGTGGATCGAGCGGGGCTCCGGAAACAGTGCGTAGACCGGTTGGGGTTCGGAGACGGCGCGTGGACCGATCGGGGCTCAGGAGACGGGGCGTGGACCGATTGGGGCTCGGATACGGCGCGTGAGCCGACCGGGGCTCAGGAGGCCGCGCGTGGACCGATCGCGCCTCGGCGACGGCGCGTGGACCGATCGGGGCTCAGGAGAATACGCGTCAATTGATCGGGGCTCAGGAGACGACGCGGCGACTGATCGGGGCTCGGAGGCGGCGCGTGGACCTATCGGGGCTTAGGAGACGACGCGTGGACCGATCGGGGCTCAGGAGACGGCGCGTGGACCGATCGGGGCTCAGGAGACGGCGCGTGGACCGATTGGGGCTTGGATACGGCGCGTGACGCGACCGGGGCTCAGGAGGCCGCGCGTGGAGCGGTCATGGCTCGGCGACGGCGCGTGGACCGATCGGGGCTCGGAGACGACGCGTGGACCGATCGGGGCTTAGGAGCCGACGCGTGAACCGATCGGAGCTTAGGAGATGACGCGTGGACCGATCGGGGCTCAGGAGACGGCGCGTGGCGCGATCGGGGCTCAGGAGACGACGCGTGGACCGATCGGGGCTCAGGAAACGGCGTGTGGAGCGATCGCAGCTCAGGAGACGACGCGTGGATCGATCGGGGCTCAGGAGACTCGCGTGGATCGATAGGGGCTCGGAGACGGCGCGTGGAACGATCGGGGCTCAGGAGACGGCGTGTGGAGCGATCGGGGTTCAGAAGACTCGCGTGGATCGATCGGGGCTCCGGAGGCGCCGCGTGGACCGATTGGGGAGCAGGAGATGGTGCGTGGACCGATCGGGGCTTAGGAGACGGCGCGTGGACGGATTGGGGCTCGGCGACAACGCGTGGAACGATCGTGGCTCGGAGAAGGTGCGAGGAGGCATCTGGGCTTAGAAGAAGACGCGTGGACCGATTGGGGCTCGTAGACGACGCGTGAAGCGATCGGGGCTCAGGAGTTGGGGCGTGGAGCGAACGGTGCTTCGGAGACGGCGCGTGGACCGATCGGGGCTTAGGAGAAGGCGCGTGGACCGATCGGGGCTCAGGAAGCGGCGCACGGACCAATCGTGGCTCAGAGATGGCGCGTAGAGGCATCGGGGCTTTGAAGACGACGGGTGGACCGATCGGGGCTCGGAGACGGCGCGTGGACCGACCGGGGCTCAGGAGGCCACGCCTAGACCGATCGGGGCTCGGCGACGGCGCGTGGACCGATCGAGGCTCGGAGACGACGCGTGTACGGATCGGGGATTCGGGGATGATGCGTGAAACGATCCGGGCTCAGGAGACGGCGCGTGAACCGATCGGGGCTCGGAGACGGCGCGTGGAGCGATCGGGACTCAGGTGACGCCGCGTGAACCGATCGGCGCTCGGAGACGGCGCGTGAACGGATCGGGGTTTGGGAGAAGGCGCTTGGACCGATCGGGGCTTAGGAGACGGCGCGTGGACCGATCGGGGATCAGGAGATGACGCGTGGACCGATCGGGGCTCTGGAAGCGGCGCACCGACCGATCGTGGCTCGGAGACGGCGCGTGGAGGCATCGGGGCTTTGAAGACGACGCGTGGACCGATCGGGGCTCAGGAAACGGCGTGTGGAGCGATCGGGGCTCAGGAGACGACGCGTGGATCGATCGGGGCTCAGGAGACGACGCGTCGACCGATCGGGGCTCAGGAGACGGCGCGCGGACCGACTGGGGCTCAGGAGACCGCGCGTGAACCGATCGGGGCTCGGGGACTGCGCGTGGACGGATCGGGGCTCAGGAGACGGCGCATGGGCCGATCGGGGCTCGGAGACGGCGCATTAACCGATCGGGGTTCGGAGACGACGCGTGGACCGATCGGGGCTCAGGAGACGACGCGTCGGCGGATCGGGGTTTAGGAGACGACGCGTGGACCGATCGGGGCTTAGGAGCCGACGCGTGAACCAATCGGAGCTTAGGAGATGACGCGTGGACCGATCGGAGCTCAGGAGACAGCGCGTGGAGCGATCGGGGCTCAGGTGACGCCGCGTGAACCGATCGGCGCTCGGAGACGGCGCGTGGACCGATCGGGGTTTGGGAGAAGGCGCTTGGACCGATCGGGGCTTAGGAGGCGGCGCGTGGACCGATCGGGGATCAGGAGATGACGCGTGGACCGGTCGGGGCTTAGGAGACTCGCGTGGATCTATCGGGGCTCCGGAGATGGCGCGTGAACCGATCTGGGCTTAGGAGACGGCGCTTGGACCGATCGGGGCTCAGGAAGCTGCGCCTGGACCGATCGTGGTGCGGAGACGGCACGTGGAGCGATCGGGGCTCGGAAACGGCGGGTGGACCGATCGGGGCTCGGAGACGGCGCGTGGACCGATCGGTGCTCGGAGATGATGCGTGGACCGATCGGGGCCGAGGAAACGGCGCGTGGAGCGACCGGGGCTCAGGAAACTCGCGTTGATCGATAGGGGCTCGGAGACGGCGCGTGGAACGATCGGGGCTCGGAGTCGGCGCGTTAACCTATCGGGGCTTAGGAGTCGATGCGTGGACCGATCGGGGCTCGGAGACGGCGCGTGGACCGACCGGGGCTCAGGAGGCCACGCCTGGACCGATCGGGGCTCGGCGACGGCGCGTGGACCGATCGAGGCTCGGAGACGACGCGTGTACGGATCGGGGATTCGGGGATGATGCGTGAAACGATCGGGGCTTAGGAGCCGACGCGTGAACCAATCGGAGCTTAGGAGATGACGCGTGGACCGATCGGGGCTCTGGAAGCGGCGCACCGACCGATCGTGGCTCGGAGACGGCGCGTGGAGGCATCGGGGCTTTGAAGGCGACGCGTGGACCGATCGGGGCTCAGGAAACGGCGTGTGGAGCGATCGGGGCTCAGGAGACGACGCGTGGATCGATCGGGGCTCAGGAGACGACGCGTCGACCGATCGGGGCTCAGGAGACGGCGCGCGGACTGATCGGGGTTTGGATACGACGCGTGGACCGATCGGGGCTCGGAGACAGCGCGTGGACCAAGCGGGGCTCAGGGGGTTGCGCGTGGACCAACTGGGGTTCGGCGACGGCGCGTGGAACGATCGGAGCACAGGAGACGGCGCGTGGACCGATCGGGGCTCGGAGACGGCGCGTGGAGCGATCGGGGCTCAGGAGACGGCGCGTGAACCGATCGGCGCTCGGAGACGGCGCGTGGACCGATCGGGGCTTAGGAGACGGCGCGTGGACCGATCGGGGCTCGGAGACATCGCGTGGAATGATCGGGGCTCAGGAGACGGCGCGTGAACCGATCGGCGCTCGGAGACGGCGCGTGGAACGATCGGAGCACAGGAGACGGCGCGTGAACCGATCGGCGCTGGGAGACGGCGCGTGGATCAATCGGGGCTTAGGAGACGACGCGTGGACCGATCGGGGCTCAGGAGACGGCGCGTCGACCGACCGGAGCTCAGGAGATTCGCGTGGATCGATCGGGGCTCGGATACGGCGTGTGAACCGACCGGGGCTCAGGAGGCCGTGCGAGAACCGATCGCGGCTCGGCGACGGCGCGTGGACCGATCGGGGCTCAGGATGCCGCGCGTGGACCGATCATGGCTCGGCGACGGCGCGTAGACCGATCCGGGCTCGGAGACGACGCGTGGACCGATCGGGGCTCGGAGACAGCGCGTGGACCGATTGGGGCTCGGACACGGCGCGTGAACCAATCGGGGCTCAGGAGGCCGCGCGTGGCCCGATCGCGGCTCGGCGACGGCGCGTGGAGCGATCGGGGCTCAGGAGACGGCGCGTGAACCGATCGGCGCTCGGAGACGGCGCGTGGACCGATCGGGGCTTAGGAGACGGCGCGTGGACCGATCGGGGCTCGGAGACATCGCGTGGAATGATCGGGGCTCAGGAGACGGCGCGTGAACCGATCGGCGCTCGGAGACGGCGCGTGCACCGATCGGGGCTTAGGAGACGGCGAGTGCACCGATCGGGGCCCGGAGACGGGTCGTGGACAGATTGGGGCTTAGGAGACGGCGCGTGGACCAATGGGGGCTTAGGAGACGGCGCGTGGACCGATCGGGGCTTAGGAGACGACGCGTGGACCGATCGGGGCTCGGAGACGGCGTGTGGACCGATCGGGGATCAGGAAACGGTGCGTGGACCGATTGGAGCTCAGGAGACGGCGCGTGGACCGATCGGGGCTCGGAGATATCGCGTGGAATGATCGGGGCTCAGGAGACGGCGCGTGAACCGATCGGCGCTCGGAGACGGCGCGTGCACCGATCGGGGCTTAGGAGACGGCGAGTGCACCGGTCGGGGCCCGGAGACGGGTCGCGGACAGATTGGGGCTTAGGAGACGGCGCGTGGACCAATGGGGGCTTAGGAGACGGCGCGTGGACCGATCGGGGCTTAGGAGACGACGCGTGGATCGAGCGGGGCTCGGAGACGGCACGTGGATGGACCGTGGCTTAGAATTTGGCACGCGGACCGATCGGGGCTCAGAGACGGCGTGTGGACCGATCGGAGATCAGGAAACGGTGCGTGGACCGATTGGAGCTCAGGAGACGGCGCGTGGATCGATCCGGGCTCGGAGACGGCGCGTGGAACGATCGGAGCACAGGAGACGGCGCGTGAACCGATCGGCGCTGGGAGACGGCGCGTGGATCAATCGGGGCTTAGGAGACGGCGCGTGGACCGATCGGGGCTTAGGAGACGACGCGTGGATCGAGCGGGGCTCGGAGACGGCGCGTGGATGGACCGTGGCTTAGAATGCGGCACGCGGACCGATCGGGGCTCGGAGACGGCGCGTGGAATGATCGGGTCTCAGGAGACGGCGCGTTAAATGATCGGCGCTCGGAGACGCCGCGTGGACCGATTGGGGCTTAGGAGACGGCGCGTGGACCGATCGGGGGCGCTGGAAGCGGCGCCTGGACCCATCGTGGCTCGGAGACGGCGCGTGGAGGCATCCGGGCTAAGAAGACGACGCATGGACCGAGCGGGGTTCAGGAGACGGCGCGAGGAGCGATCGGGGCTCAGGAGAATATACGTCAATTGATCGGGGCTCCGGAGACGACGCCTCGACGGATCGGGGCTCAGGAGGCGGCACGAGAAGCGATCGGGGCTCAGGAGAAGACGCGTCAATTGATCGGGGCTCAGGAGACGGCGCGTCGACCGACCGGAGCTCAGGAGATTCGCGTGGATCGATCGGGGCTCGGATACGGCGCGTGAACCGACCGGGGCTCAGGAGGCCGTGCGAGAACCGATCGCGGCTCGGCGACGGCGCGTGGACCGATCGGGGCTCAGGATGCCGCGCGTGGACCGATCATGGCTCGGCGACGGCGCGTAGACCGATCGGGGCTCGGAGACGACGCGTGGACCGATCGGGGCTCGGAGACAGCGCGTGGACCGATTGGGGCTCGGACACGGCGCGTGAACCAATCGGGGCTCAGGAGGCCGCGCGTGGCGCGATCGCGGCTCGGCGACGGCGCGTGGAGCGATCGGGGCTCAGGAGACGGCGCGTGAACCGATCGGCGCTTGGAGACGGCGCGTGGACCGATCGGGGCTTAGGAGACGGCGCGTGGACCGATCGGGGCTCGGAGATATCGCGTGGAATGATCGGGGCTCAGGAGACGGCGCGTGAACCGATCGGCGCTCGGAGACGGCGAGTGCACCGATCGGGGCCCGGAGACGGGTCGTGGACCGATTGGGGCTTAGGAGACGGCGCGTGGACCAATGGGGGCTTAGGAGACGGCGCGTGGACCGATCGGGGCTTAGGAGACGACGCGTGGATCGAGCGGGGCTCGGAGACGGCGCGTGGATGGATCGTGGCTTAGAATTTGGCACGCGGACCGATCGGGGTTCAGAGACGGCGTGTGGACCGATCGGGGATCAGGAAACGGTGCGTGGACCGATTGGAGCTCAGGAGACGGCGCGTGGATCGATCGGGGCTCGGAGACGGCGCGTGGAACGATCGGAGCACAGGAGACGGCGCGTGAACCGATCGGCGCTGGGAGACGGCGCGTGGATCAATCGGGGCTTAGGAGACGGCGCGTGGACCGATCGGGGCTTAGGAGACGACGCGTGGATCGAGCGGGGCTCGGAGACGGCGCGTGGATGGACCGTGGCTTAGAATGCGGCACGCGGACCGATCGGGGCTCGGAGACGGCGCGTGGAATGATCGGGTCTCAGGAGACGGCGTGTTAAATGATCGGCGCTCGGAGACGCCGCGTGGACCGATTGGGGCTTAGGAGACGGCGCGTGGACCGATCGGGGCGCAGGAAGCGGCGCCTGGACCCATCGTGGCTCGGAGACGGCGCGTGGAGGCATCCGGGCTAAGAAGACGACGCATGGACCGAGCGGGGTTCAGGAGACGGCGCGAGGAGCGATCGGGGCTCAGGAGAAGACACGTCAATTGATCGGGGCTCCGGAGACGACGCCTCGACGGATCGGGGCTCAGGAGGCGGCACGAGAAGCGATCGGGGCTCAGGAGAAGACGCGTCAATTGATCGGGGCTCAGAAATCGGCGCGTGGAGCGATCGGGGCTCAGGAGACAACGCGTGGATCGATCGGGGCTCAGGAAACGACGCGTCGACCGATCGGGGCTCAGGAGACGGCGCGCGGACCGACCGGGGCTCAGGAGCCTCGCGTGGACCGATCCTGGCTCGGCGACGGCGCGTGGACGGATCGGGGCTCGGAGACGACGCGTCGACCGATCCGGGCTCGGAGACGGCGCGTGGAATGATCGGGGCTCAGGAGACGGCGCGTGAACCGATCGGCGCTCGGAGACAGCGCGTGGACCGATCGGGGCTTAGGAGACGGCGCGTGGACCGATCGGCGCTCGGAGACGGCGCGTGGAGCGATCGGGGCTGAGGAGACGACGCGTGGATCGATCGGGGCTCAGGAGACGACGCTTCGACCGATCGGGGCTGAGGAGACGACGCGTGGACCGATCGGGGCTTAGGAGAAAACGCGTGGACCGATCGGGGCTCAGGAAGCGGCGCCTGCACCGATCGTGGTTGGGAGACGGCGCAAGGAGGCATCTGGGCTTAGAAGACGACGCGTGGACCGATCGGGGCTCAGGAAACGGCGCGTGGACCGACCGCGGCTCAGGAGGCCACGCCTGGACCGATCGGGGCTCGGCGACGGCGCGTGGAGCGATCTAGTCTCGGAGACGACGCGTCGACCGATCGGGGCTCAGATGACGGCGCGCGGACCGACCGGGGCTCAGGAGACTCGCGTGGACCGATCGGGGCTCCGGAGACGCCACGTGGAGCGATGGGGATCAGGAGACGGTGCGCGGACCGATCGGGGCTCGGAGACGGCGCGTGGACGGACCGCGGCTCAGAATGCGGTACGCGGACCGATCGGGGATCGGACACGGCGTGTGGACCGATCGAGGCTCGGAGACGACGCGTTTACGGATCGAGGATCAGGAGACGACGCGTGGAACGATCCGGGCTCAGGAGACGGAGCGTGGACCGATCGGGGCTCGTAGACGGCGTGTGGAACGATTGGGGCTCGGGTGACGGCGCGTGAACCGATCGGCGCTCGGAGACGGCGCGTGGATCGATCGGGGATCGGGGACGGCGCGTGGAACGATCGCGGCTCGGAGTCGACGCGTTAGCCGATCGGGGTTTAGGAGACGATGCGTGGGCCGATCGGGGCTCGGAGACGGCGCGTGGACCGACCGGGGTTTAGGAGAAGGCGCTTGGACCGAACGGGGCTTAGGAGACGGCCCGTGGACCGATCGGGGCTCGGCGACGGCGCGTGGAACGATCGGGGCTCAGGAGACGGCGCGTCAACCGATCGGCGCTCGGAGACGGCGCGTGGACCGATCGGGGCTTAGGAGACGGCGCGTGAACCGATCGGAGATCAGGAGTTGACGCGTGCACCGATCGGGGTTGTGGAAGCGGCGCACGGACCGATCGTGGCTCGGAGATGGCGCGTGGAGGCATCAGGGCTTTGAAGACCACGCGTGGACCGATCGGGGCTCAGGAAACGGCGTGTGGCGCGATCGGGGCTCAGGAGACGACGCGTGGATCGATCGGGGCTCAGGAGACGACGCGTCGAACAATCGGGGCTCAGGAAACGGCGCGCGGACCGACTGGGGCTCAGGAGACTCGCGTGGATCGATCGGGGCTCCGGAGGCGCCGCGTGGACCGATTGGGATCAGGAGACGGTGCGTGAACCGTTCGGGGCTCGGAGACGGCGCGTGGACCGATCGGGGCTCAGGAGACGGCGCGTGGACCGATCGGGGCTCGGAAACGGCGCGTGGACCGATCGGGGCTTAGGAGACGGCGCGTGGACCGATCGGAGATCAGGAGATGACGCGTGGACCGATCGGGGCTCTGGAAGCGGCGCACGGACCGATCGTGGCTCGGAGACGGCGCGTGGACCGATCGGGGCTCAGGAGACGGCGCGTAGACCGATAGGGGCTTAGGAGACGGTACGTGGACCGATCGAGGCTCGGAGACGGCGCGTGGACCGACCGGTGCTCAGGAGGCCGCGCGTGGACCGATCGGGACTCGGCTACGACGCGTGGACTGATCGAGGCTCGGAGATGACGCGTGTATGGATCGGGTATTAGGGGACGACGCTTGGAACGATTGGGGCTCAGGAGACGGCGCGTGCACCGACCGGCGCTCGGAGACGGCGCGTGGAGCGATCGGGGCTCAGGAGACGACGCGTGGATCGATCGGGGCTCAGGAGACGACGCGTCGACCGATCGGGGCTCAGGAGGCGGCGCGTGGACCGATCGGGGCTCAGGAGACGGCGCGTGCACCAACCGGCGCTCGGAGACGGCGCGTGAACCGATCGGGGCTCAGGAGACGGCGCGTGGACTGATCGGTGCTCGGAGACGGCGCGTGGACGGACCGTGGCTTAGAATGCGTCACGCGGATCGTTCGGGGCTCGGAGACGGCGCGTGGACCGACCGGGGCTAAGGAGGCCGCGCGTGGACCTATCGAGGCTTAGGAGCCGACGCGTGGACCGATCGGGGCTCGGAGACGGCGCGTGGAACGATCGGAGCACAGGAGACGGCGCGTGAACCGATCGGCGCTCGGAGACGGCGCGTGGATCGATCGGGGCTTAGGAGAAGGCGCGTGGACCGATCGGGGCTTAGGAGACGATTCGTGGACCGATCGGGGCTCGGAGACGGCGCGTGGACCGTCCGGCGCTAAGCAGGCCGCGCGTGGACCGATAGAGGCTTAGGAGCCGACGCGTGGACCGATCGGGGCTGAGGAGACGGCGCGTGGACCGATCGGGGCTCGGAGACGGCGCGTGGAACGATCGGGGATCGGGGACGGCGCGTGGAACGATCGCGGCTCGGAGTCGACGCGTTAGCCGATCGGGGTTTAGGAGACGATGCGTGGGCCGATCGGGGCTCGGAGACGGCGCGTGGACCGACCGGGGTTTAGGAGAAGGCGCTTGGACCGAACGGGGCTTAGGAGACGGCCCGTGGACCGATCGGGGCTCGGCGACGGCGCGTGGAACGATCGGGGCTCAGGAGACGGCGCGTCAACCGATCGGCGCTCGGAGACGGCGCGTGGACCGATCGGGGCTTAGGAGGCCGCGCGTGGAACGATCCGGGCTCAGAAGACGGAGCGTGGACCGATCGGGACTTGGAAACGGCGTGTGGAACGATCGGGACTCGGTTGACGGCGCGTGAACCGATCGGCGCTCGGAGACGGCGCGTGGACCGATCGGGGCTCGGAGACGGCGCGTGGACCGACCGGGGCTCAGGAGGCCGCGCGTGGACCGATGGGGGCTCGGCGACGGCGCGTAGACCGATCGAGGCTCGGAGACGACGCGTGTATGGATCGGAGCTTTGAAGACGACGCGTGGACCGATCGTGGCTCGGAGACGGCGCGTGGAGGCATCCGGGCTAAGAAGACGACGCATGGACCGAGCGGGGTTCAGGAGACGGCGCGAGGAGCGATCGGGGCTCAGGAGAAGACACGTCAATTGATCGGGGCTCCGGAGACGACGCCTCGACGGATCGGGGCTCAGGAGGCGGCACGAGAAGCGATCGGGGCTCAGGAGAAGACGCGTCAATTGATCGGGGCTCAGGAGACGACGCGTCGACGAATCGGGGCTTAGGAGACAACGCGTGGACCGATCGGGGCTCAGGAGACGGCGCGTCGACCGACCGGAGCTCAGGAGATTCGCGTGGATCGATCGGGGCTCGGATACGGCGCGTGAACCGACCGGGACTCAGGAGGCCGTGCGAGAACCGACCGCGGCTCGGCGACGGCGCGTGAACCAATCGGGGCTCAGGAGGCCGCGCGTGGCCCGATCGCGGCTCGGCGACGGCGCGTGGACCGATCGCGGCTCGGCGACGGCGCGTGGACCGATCGGGTCTCAGGAGGCCGCGCGTGGAGAGATCATGACGCGGCGACGGCGCGTGGACCGATCGGGGCTGGGAGACGGCACGGGGACCGATCGGGGCTCGGAGACAGCGCGTGGACCGACTGGGGCTCAGGCGGTTTCGCGTGGACCAATCGAGGTTCGGCGACGGCGCGTGGACCGATCGTGGCTCAGGAAGCGGCGCCTGGACCGATCGTGGCCCGGAAACGGCGCGAGAAGGCATCTGGGCTTACAAGACGACGCGTGGATCGATCGGGGCTCGGAGACGGCGCATGAACCGACCGGGGCTCAGGAGACGGCGCGTGGACTGATCGGGGCTCGGAGATGGCGCGTTAACCGATCGGGGCTTAGGAGGCCGCGCGTGGACCGATCGAGGCTCGGCGACGGCGCGTGGAACGATCGGGGCTCAGGAGACGGCGCGTCAACCGATCGGCGCTCGGAGACGGCGCGTGGACCGATCGGGGCTTAGGAGGCCGCGCGTGGAACGATCCGGGCTCAGAAGACGGAGCGTGGACCGATCGGGACTTGGAAACGGCGTGTGGAACGATCGGGACTCGGGTGACGGCGCGTGAACCGATCGGCGCTCGGAGACGGCGCGTGGACCGATCGGGGCTCGGAGACGGCGCGTGGACCGACCGGGGCTCAGGAGGCCGCGCGTGGACCGATGGGGGCTCGGCGACGGCGCGTAGACCGATCGAGGCTCGGAGACGACGCGTGTATGGATCGGAGCTTTGAAGACGACGCGTGGACCGATCGTGGCTCGGAGACGGCGCGTGGAGGCATCCGGGCTAAGAAGACGACGCATGGACCGAGCGGGGTTCAGGAGACGGCGCGAGGAGCGATCGGGGCTCAGGAGAAGACACGTCAATTGATCGGGGCTCCGGAGACGACGCCTCGACGGATCGGGGCTCAGGAGGCGGCACGAGAAGCGATCGGGGCTCAGGAGAAGACGCGTCAATTGATCGGGGCTCAGGAGACGACGCGTCGACGAATCGGGGCTTAGGAGACAACGCGTGGACCGATCGGGGCTCAGGAGACGGCGCGTCGACCGACCGGAGCTCAGGAGATTCGCGTGGATCGATCGGGGCTCGGATACGGCGCGTGAACCGACCGGGACTCAGGAGGCCGTGCGAGAACCGACCGCGGCTCGGCGACGGCGCGTGAACCAATCGGGGCTCAGGAGGCCGCGCGTGGCCCGATCGCGGCTCGGCGACGGCGCGTGGACCGATCGCGGCTCGGCGACGGCGCGTGGACCGATCGGGTCTCAGGAGGCCGCGCGTGGAGAGATCATGACGCGGCGACGGCGCGTGGACCGATCGGGGCTGGGAGACGGCACGGGGACCGATCGGGGCTCGGAGACAGCGCGTGGACCGACTGGGGCTCAGGCGGTTTCGCGTGGACCAATCGAGGTTCGGCGACGGCGCGTGGACCGATCGTGGCTCAGGAAGCGGCGCCTGGACCGATCGTGGCCCGGAAACGGCGCGAGAAGGCATCTGGGCTTACAAGACGACGCGTGGATCGATCGGGGCTCGGAGACGGCGCATGAACCGACCGGGGCTCAGGAGACGGCGCGTGGACTGATCGGGGCTCGGAGATGGCGCGTTAACCGATCGGGGCTTAGGAGGCCGCGCGTGGACCGATCGAGGCTCGGCGACGGCGCGTGGACCGATCGGGACTCGGAGACGGCGTGTGAACGTATCGGGGCTTAGGAGACGAAGCGTTGACCGATCGGGGCTCATGAGACGGCGCGTAGATCGATCGGTGCTCGAAGACGACGCGTGAACCGACCGGGGCTCAGGAGCCGATGCGTGGATCGATCGGGGCTGAGGAGGCGGCGCGTAGACCCATCGGGGCTCGGAGACGGCACGTGGACCGATCAGGGCTTAGGAGACGACGCGTGGACCGAACGGGGCTCAGGAGACGGCGCGTGTACCGATCGGGGCTCGAGGAAGGCGCGTGAAACGATTGGGGCTTAGGAGACGGCGCGTGGACCGATCGGGGCTCAGGAAACGGCGCGCGGACCGACCGGGGCTCAGGAGCTTCGCGTGGACCGATCATGGCTCGGCGACGGCGCGTGGACCGATTGGGGCTCGGAGACGGCGCGTTAACCGATCGGGGCTTAGGAGACGACGCGTGGACCGATCGGACCTCAGGAGACGGCGCGTGGACCGATCGGTGCTCGGAGACGGCGCGTGGACGGACCGTGGCTTAGAATGCGTCACGCGGACCGATCGGGGCTCGGATACGGCGTGTGGACGTATCGGGGCTTAGGAGACGATGCGTGAACCGATCGGGGCTCAGGAGACGCCGCGTGGACCGATCGGGGCTTCGGAGACGGTACGTTGACCGACCGGAGCTCAGGAGATTCGCGTGGATCGATCGGGGCTCCGGAGGCGGCGCGTGGACCGATTGGGGAGCATGAGATGGTACGTGGACCGATCGGGGCTCGGAGACGGCGCACGGACCGATCGGGGCTTAGGATACGACGCGTGGACCGATTGGGGCTCAGGAGGCCGCGCGTGGACCGATCGCGGGTCGACGCAGCGCGTGGACGGATCAGGGCTCAGGAGACGGCGCGTGGACCGATCGGGGCGGGTAGACGGCGCGTGAACCGACCGGGGCTCAGGAGGCCGCACGTTGACTGATCGGGGCTCGGCGACTGCGCGTGGACGTATCGGGGCTCAGGAGACGGCGTGTGGACTGATCGGGGCGGGGCGACGGCGCGTTAACCGTTCGGGGCTTAGGAGACGATGCGTGGACCGATCGCGGCTCGGAGACGGCGCGTGGACCGACCGGGGCTAAGGAGGCCGCGCGTGGACCTATCGAGGCTTAGGAGCCGACGCGTGGACCGATCGGGGCTCAGGAAGCAGCGCCTGGACCGATCGTGGCTCGGAGACGGCGCGTGGAGGTATCGGGGCTTAAAAGCCGACGGATGGACCGATCAGGGCTCAGGAAACGGCGCGTGGACCGAACGGTGCTCGGAGACGACGCGTGGACCGATCGGCGCTCAGGAGACGGCGCGTGGAGCGATCGGAGTGCAGGAGACGACGCGTTAACAGAGCAGGGTTTAGGAGACGACGCGTCGACCGATCGGGGCTTAGGAGACGACCCGTCGACCGATCGGGGCTTAGGAGACGACGCGTGGACCGATCGGGGCTTAGGAGGCGGCGCGTGGACCGATCGGTGCTCGGAGACGGCGTGTGGACCGATCGGGGTTCGTATACGACGCGTGGACCGATCGCGGCTCGGAGAAGGGGCGTGGACCGATCGTGGCTCAGGAAGCGGCGCCTGGACCGATCGTGGCCCGGAGACGGCGCGAGAAGGCATCTGGGCTTACAAGACGACGCGTGGATCGATCGGTGCTCGGAGACGGCGCATGAACCGACCGGGGCTCAGGAGACGGCGCGTGGACTGATCGGGGCTCGGAGATGGCGCGTTAACCGATCGGGGCTTAGGAGGCCGCGCGTGGACCGATCGAGGCTCGGCGACGGCGCGTGGACCGATCGGGACTCGGAGACGGCGTGTGAACGTATCGGGGCTTAGGAGACGATGCGTTGACCGATCGGGGATCATGAGACGGCGCGTAGACCGATCGGGGCTCCGGCGGCGACGCGTGGACCGATCGGGGCCCAGGAAACGGCGCGTGGATCGATCGGTGCTCGAAGACGACGCGTGAACCGACCGGGGCTCAGGAGCCGATGCGTGGATCGATCGGGGCTCAGGAGGCGGCCCGTAGACCCATCGGGGCTCGGAGACGGCACGTGGACCGATCAGGGCTTAGGAGACGACGCGTGGACCGATCGGGGCTCAGGAGACGGCGCGTGCACCGATCGGGGCTCGAGCAAGGCGCGTGAAACGATTGGGGCTTAGGAGACGGCGCGTGGACCGATCGGGGCTCAGGAGACGGCGCGTGGACCGATCGGGGTGGGGAGACGGCGCGTGAACCGACCGCGGCTCAGGAGGCCGCGCGTGGGCTGATCGGGGCCGAGGAGACGACGCGTGGACCGATCGGGGCTTAGGAGAAGACGCGTTTACCGATCCGGGCTAAGGAAGCGGCGCCTGCACCGATCGTGGTTGGGAGACGGCGCAAGGAGGCATCTGGGCTTAGAAGACGACGCGTGGACCGATCGGGGCTCGGAGACGGCGCGTGGACCGACCGGGGCTCAGGAGGCCGCGCGTGGACCGATCGGGGCTCGGCGACGGCGCGTGGACCGATCGGGGCTCAGGAGACGGTGCGTGGACCGATCGGGGCGGGCAGACGGTGCGTTAACCGATCGGATCTTAGGTGACGATGCGTGGACCGATCGGGGCTCGGAGACGGCGCGTGGACCGACCGGGGCTAAGGAGGCCGCGCGTGGACCTATCGAGGCTTAGGAGCCAACGCGTGGACCGATCGGGGCTGAGGAGACGGCGCGTGGACCGAACGGGGCTCGGAGACGGCGCGTGGAACGATCGGGGCTCAGGAGACGGCGCCTGGACCGGTCGGGGCTTAGGAGACGACGCCTAGACCGATCGGGGCTTAGGAGGCGGCGCGTGGACCGATCGGAGATCAGGAGATGACGCGTGGACCGATCGGGGCTCTGGAAGCGGCGCACGGACCGATCGTGGCTCGGAGACGGCGCGTGGACCGATCGGGGCTCAGGAGACGGCGCGTAGACCGATAGGGGCTTAGGAGACGGTACGTGGACCGATCGAGGCTCGGAGACGGCGCGTGGACCGACCGGTGCTCAGGAGGCCGCGCGTGGACCGATCGGGACTCGGCTACGACGCGTGGACTGATCGAGGCTCGGAGATGACGCGTGTATGGATCGGGTATTAGGGGACGACGCTTGGAACGATTGGGGCTCAGGAGACGGCGCGTGCACCGACCGGCGCTCGGAGACGGCGCGTGGAGCGATCGGGGCTCAGGAGACGACGCGTGGATCGATCGGGGCTCAGGAGACGACGCGTCGACCGATCGGGGCTCAGGAGGCGGCGCGTGGACCGATCGGGGCTCAGGAGACGGCGCGTGCACCAACCGGCGCTCGGAGACGGCGCGTGAACCGATCGGGGCTCAGGAGACGGCGCGTGGACTGATCGGTGCTCGGAGACGGCGCGTGGACGGACCGTGGCTTAGAATGCGTCACGCGGATCGTTCGGGGCTCGGAGACGGCGCGTGGACCGACCGGGGCTAAGGAGGCCGCGCGTGGACCTATCGAGGCTTAGGAGCCGACGCGTGGACCGATCGGGGCTCGGAGACGGCGCGTGGAACGATCGGAGCACAGGAGACGGCGCGTGAACCGATCGGCGCTCGGAGACGGCGCGTGGATCGATCGGGGCTTAGGAGAAGGCGCGTGGACCGATCGGGGCTTAGGAGACGATTCGTGGACCGATCGGGGCTCGGAGACGGCGCGTGGACCGTCCGGCGCTAAGCAGGCCGCGCGTGGACCGATAGAGGCTTAGGAGCCGACGCGTGGACCGATCGGGGCTGAGGAGACGGCGCGTGGACCGATCGGGGCTCGGAGACGGCGCGTGGAACGATCGGGGATCGGGGACGGCGCGTGGAACGATCGCGGCTCGGAGTCGACGCGTTAGCCGATCGGGGTTTAGGAGACGATGCGTGGGCCGATCGGGGCTCGGAGACGGCGCGTGGACCGACCGGGGTTTAGGAGAAGGCGCTTGGACCGAACGGGGCTTAGGAGACGGCCCGTGGACCGATCGGGGCTCGGCGACGGCGCGTGGAACGATCGGGGCTCAGGAGACGGCGCGTCAACCGATCGGCGCTCGGAGACGGCGCGTGGACCGATCGGGGCTTAGGAGGCCGCGCGTGGAACGATCCGGGCTCAGAAGACGGAGCGTGGACCGATCGGGACTTGGAAACGGCGTGTGGAACGATCGGGACTCGGGTGACGGCGCGTGAACCGATCGGCGCTCGGAGACGGCGCGTGGACCGATCGGGGCTCGGAGACGGCGCGTGGACCGACCGGGGCTCAGGAGGCCGCGCGTGGACCGATGGGGGCTCGGCGACGGCGCGTAGACCGATCGAGGCTCGGAGACGACGCGTGTATGGATCGGAGCTTTGAAGACGACGCGTGGACCGATCGTGGCTCGGAGACGGCGCGTGGAGGCATCCGGGCTAAGAAGACGACGCATGGACCGAGCGGGGTTCAGGAGACGGCGCGAGGAGCGATCGGGGCTCAGGAGAAGACACGTCAATTGATCGGGGCTCCGGAGACGACGCCTCGACGGATCGGGGCTCAGGAGGCGGCACGAGAAGCGATCGGGGCTCAGGAGAAGACGCGTCAATTGATCGGGGCTCAGGAGACGACGCGTCGACGAATCGGGGCTTAGGAGACAACGCGTGGACCGATCGGGGCTCAGGAGACGGCGCGTCGACCGACCGGAGCTCAGGAGATTCGCGTGGATCGATCGGGGCTCGGATACGGCGCGTGAACCGACCGGGACTCAGGAGGCCGTGCGAGAACCGACCGCGGCTCGGCGACGGCGCGTGAACCAATCGGGGCTCAGGAGGCCGCGCGTGGCCCGATCGCGGCTCGGCGACGGCGCGTGGACCGATCGCGGCTCGGCGACGGCGCGTGGACCGATCGGGTCTCAGGAGGCCGCGCGTGGAGAGATCATGACGCGGCGACGGCGCGTGGACCGATCGGGGCTGGGAGACGGCACGGGGACCGATCGGGGCTCGGAGACAGCGCGTGGACCGACTGGGGCTCAGGCGGTTTCGCGTGGACCAATCGAGGTTCGGCGACGGCGCGTGGACCGATCGTGGCTCAGGAAGCGGCGCCTGGACCGATCGTGGCCCGGAAACGGCGCGAGAAGGCATCTGGGCTTACAAGACGACGCGTGGATCGATCGGGGCTCGGAGACGGCGCATGAACCGACCGGGGCTCAGGAGACGGCGCGTGGACTGATCGGGGCTCGGAGATGGCGCGTTAACCGATCGGGGCTTAGGAGGCCGCGCGTGGACCGATCGAGGCTCGGCGACGGCGCGTGGACCGATCGGGACTCGGAGACGGCGTGTGAACGTATCGGGGCTTAGAAGACGAAGCGTTGACCGATCGGGGCTCATGAGACGGCGCGTAGATCGATCGGTGCTCGAAGACGACGCGTGAACCGACCGGGGCTCAGGAGCCGATGCGTGGATCGATCGGGGCTGAGGAGGCGGCGCGTAGACCCATCGGGGCTCGGAGACGGCACGTGGACCGATCAGGGCTTAGGAGACGACGCGTGGACCGAACGGGGCTCAGGAGACGGCGCGTGTACCGATCGGGGCTCGAGGAAGGCGCGTGAAACGATTGGGGCTTAGGAGACGGCGCGTGGACCGATCGGGGCTCAGGAAACGGCGCGCGGACCGACCGGGGCTCAGGAGCTTCGCGTGGACCGATCATGGCTCGGCGACGGCGCGTGGACCGATTGGGGCTCGGAGACGGCGCGTTAACCGATCGGGGCTTAGGAGACGACGCGTGGACCGATCGGACCTCAGGAGACGGCGCGTGGACCGATCGGTGCTCGGAGACGGCGCGTGGACGGACCGTGGCTTAGAATGCGTCACGCGGACCGATCGGGGCTCGGATACGGCGTGTGGACGTATCGGGGCTTAGGAGACGATGCGTGAACCGATCGGGGCTCAGGAGACGCCGCGTGGACCGATCGGGGCTTCGGAGACGGTACGTTGACCGACCGGAGCTCAGGAGATTCGCGTGGATCGATCGGGGCTCCGGAGGCGGCGCGTGGACCGATTGGGGAGCATGAGATGGTACGTGGACCGATCGGGGCTCGGAGACGGCGCACGGACCGATCGGGGCTTAGGATACGACGCGTGGACCGATTGGGGCTCAGGAGGCCGCGCGTGGACCGATCGCGGGTCGACGCAGCGCGTGGACGGATCAGGGCTCAGGAGACGGCGCGTGGACCGATCGGGGCGGGTAGACGGCGCGTGAACCGACCGGGGCTCAGGAGGCCGCACGTTGACTGATCGGGGCTCGGCGACTGCGCGTGGACGTATCGGGGCTCAGGAGACGGCGTGTGGACTGATCGGGGCGGGGCGACGGCGCGTTAACCGTTCGGGGCTTAGGAGACGATGCGTGGACCGATCGCGGCTCGGAGACGGCGCGTGGACCGACCGGGGCTAAGGAGGCCGCGCGTGGACCTATCGAGGCTTAGGAGCCGACGCGTGGACCGATCGGGGCTCAGGAAGCAGCGCCTGGACCGATCGTGGCTCGGAGACGGCGCGTGGAGGTATCGGGGCTTAAAAGCCGACGGATGGACCGATCAGGGCTCAGGAAACGGCGCGTGGACCGAACGGTGCTCGGAGACGACGCGTGGACCGATCGGCGCTCAGGAGACGGCGCGTGGAGCGATCGGAGTGCAGGAGACGACGCGTTAACAGAGCAGGGTTTAGGAGACGACGCGTCGACCGATCGGGGCTTAGGAGACGACCCGTCGACCGATCGGGGCTTAGGAGACGACGCGTGGACCGATCGGGGCTTAGGAGGCGGCGCGTGGACCGATCGGTGCTCGGAGACGGCGTGTGGACCGATCGGGGTTCGTATACGACGCGTGGACCGATCGCGGCTCGGAGAAGGGGCGTGGACCGATCGTGGCTCAGGAAGCGGCGCCTGGACCGATCGTGGCCCGGAGACGGCGCGAGAAGGCATCTGGGCTTACAAGACGACGCGTGGATCGATCGGTGCTCGGAGACGGCGCATGAACCGACCGGGGCTCAGGAGACGGCGCGTGGACTGATCGGGGCTCGGAGATGGCGCGTTAACCGATCGGGGCTTAGGAGGCCGCGCGTGGACCGATCGAGGCTCGGCGACGGCGCGTGGACCGATCGGGACTCGGAGACGGCGTGTGAACGTATCGGGGCTTAGGAGACGATGCGTTGACCGATCGGGGATCATGAGACGGCGCGTAGACCGATCGGGGCTCCGGCGGCGACGCGTGGACCGATCGGGGCCCAGGAAACGGCGCGTGGATCGATCGGTGCTCGAAGACGACGCGTGAACCGACCGGGGCTCAGGAGCCGATGCGTGGATCGATCGGGGCTCAGGAGGCGGCCCGTAGACCCATCGGGGCTCGGAGACGGCACGTGGACCGATCAGGGCTTAGGAGACGACGCGTGGACCGATCGGGGCTCAGGAGACGGCGCGTGCACCGATCGGGGCTCGAGCAAGGCGCGTGAAACGATTGGGGCTTAGGAGACGGCGCGTGGACCGATCGGGGCTCAGGAGACGGCGCGTGGACCGATCGGGGTGGGGAGACGGCGCGTGAACCGACCGCGGCTCAGGAGGCCGCGCGTGGGCTGATCGGGGCCGAGCAGACGACGCGTGGACCGATCGGGGCTTAGGAGAAGACGCGTTTACCGATCCGGGCTAAGGAAGCGGCGCCTGCACCGATCGTGGTTGGGAGACGGCGCAAGGAGGCATCTGGGCTTAGAAGACGACGCGTGGACCGATCGGGGCTCGGAGACGGCGCGTGGACCGACCGGGGCTCAGGAGGCCGCGCGTGGACCGATCGGGGCTCGGCGACGGCGCGTGGACCGATCGGGGCTCAGGAGACGGTGCGTGGACCGATCGGGGCGGGCAGACGGTGCGTTAACCGATCGGATCTTAGGTGACGATGCGTGGACCGATCGGGGCTCGGAGACGGCGCGTGGACCGACCGGGGCTAAGGAGGCCGCGCGTGGACCTATCGAGGCTTAGGAGCCAACGCGTGGACCGATCGGGGCTGAGGAGACGGCGCGTGGACCGAACGGGGCTCGGAGACGGCGCGTGGAACGATCGGGGCTCAGGAGACGGCGCCTGGACCGGTCGGGGCTTAGGAGACGACGCCTAGACCGATCGGGGCTTAGGAGGCGGCGTGTGGAACGATCGAGGTTCAGGAGACGGCGCGTGCACCGATCGGCGCTCGGAGACGACGCGTCGACCGATCGGGGCTGAGGAGACGACGCGTGGACCGATCGGGGCTTAGGAGAAAACGCGTAGACCGATCGGTGCTCGGAGACAGCGCGTGGACCGACTGGGGCTCAGGAGGTGGCGCGTGGACCAATTGGGGTTCGGCGACGGCGCGTGGACCGACCGGGGATTAGGAGACGACGCGTCGACCGATCGGGGCTTAGGAGGCGGCGCGTGGACCCATCGGGGCTTAGGAGGCGGCGCGTGGATCGATTGAGGCGTGGATACGGCGCGTGACGCGACCGGGGCTCAGGAGGCCGCGCGTGGAGCGATCATGGCTCGGCGACGGCGCATGGACCGATCGGGGCTCGGAGACGACGCGTGGAGCGATAGGGGCTCAGGAGACGGCGCGTGGACCGGTCGGGGCTTAGGAGACTCGCGTGGACCGATTGGGGCTCAGGCGGTTGCGCGTGGATCAATTGGGGTTCGGCGACGGCGCGTGGACCGATCGCGGCGCGGAGACGGCGCGTTAACCGATCGGGGCATAGGAGACGATGCGTGGACCGATCGGGCTCAGGAGACGGCGCGTGGACCGATCGAGGCTCGGAGACGACGCGTGTGCGGACCGGGGATTCGAGGACTGTTCCGTCCTTAGACAACGTTTCATATTTTTTCTTTCTTTACATATTTCTATTCGAAAAACTATAGAAATCTGGTAAGTCGAACCATCGTCTTCAATTTTATTTACCTCACTACGCCTGGGCAGACTGGAACTCTCGCCCAGCTGACCGTCATAAAGTAAGAAACAAGGGTCTTGCCTGTCTTCGACGCGTGCTCGATGACTCACAAGACAATAAAACATTTGGGTACCAAATGTCTCGGCGTCGAGTACCTATCCCGTTGAAACCTTCCTATTTTTTATATATACAGCATTGTTTTTTGAATATTCATACACGTGACTTCTTTCTAATCGCGAGACTTACCAGACACATTTCCTGAGCTTTCGGAAAAAAAACTCCGTTCAGTTTTTAGTAACGTTTTTCATTTATCTCAACTTTTTTGGGATTGGTCACGACAAATCTCCGCCTTCCGCAGGCAGCCCTAGAGTGACCAATCAGCATTATGCATAAAATAAATTGTGAAAAGAAAAGACCGACGGGATTGTTCGGAGAGCTCTAAGATTTCAGTCTACAACCAAACACCGTACGCATCAGTCGCTTAAATTCATTACGCGATCTGGTAGATTCATACTCGTTTGTAACATAGAAAATATATCTCAAGTTCAAGTTACCATCGAGTGAATTATTCAAAACAACCCGAGTTCGTAGGCGATTAATTTCACTTACGAACGTACCTGACGATTAGCGTCAATATCCAAATTGAGAACAGGCCTTACAACACTGTTCGGTCATTATTTTCGACCGCGCCGGTCTCAGGTACGCTACAAGGACGACGGGTGGACCGATCCGGGCTGAGGAGACGACGCGTCGTCCGATCGGGGCTCAGGATGCGGCGCGTGGACCGATCGGGGCTCAGGAGACGGCGCGTGGACCGGTCGGGGCTTAGGAGACGACGCCTGGACCGATCGGGGCTTCGGAGGCGGCGTGTGGAACGATCGGGGCTCAGGAGACGGCGCGTGCACCGATCGGCGCTCGGAGACGGCGCGTGGATCGATCGGGGATCGGAGACGGCGCGTGGATCGATCGGGGCTCAGGAGACGACGCGTCGACCGATCGGGGCCGAGGAGACGACGCGTGGACCGATCGGGGCTTAGGAGAAGACGCGTTTACCGATCCGGGCTAAGGAAGCGGCGCCTGCACCGATCGTGGTTGGGAGACGGCGCAAGGAGGCATCTGGGCTTAGAAGACGACGCGTGGACCGATCGGGGCTCGGAGACGGCGCGTGGACCGACCGGGGCTCAGGAGGCCGCGCGTGGACCGATCGGGGCTCGGCGACGGCGCGTGGACCGATCGACGCTCGGAGACGACGCGTGTACGGATCGGGGCTTTGAAGACGACGCGTGGACCGATTGTGGCTCAGGAAACGGCGTGTGGAGCGATCGGGGCTCAGGAGACGACGCGTGGACCGATTAGGGCTCAGGAGACGGCGCGCGGACCGACCGGGGCTCAAGAGACTCGCGTGGATCGATCGGGGCTCCGGAGGCGCCGCGTGGACCGATGGGGATCAGGAGACAATGCGTGGACCGATCGTGGCTCGGAGACGGCGCGTGGACCGATCGGGGCTTAGGAGACGACGCGTGGACCGATCGGGGCTTAGGAGACGACGCGTGGACCGATTGGGGCTCAGGAGGCCGCGCGTGGACCGATCGGGGATCAGGAAACGGTGCGTGGAGCGATCGGGGCTCCGTAGGCGGCGCGTGGACCGATTGGGGCTTAGGAGACGGAGCGTGGGCCGATTGGGGCTCGGATACGGCGCGTGAACCGACCGGGGCTCAGGAGGCCGCGCGAGAACCGATCGCGGCTCGGCGACGGCGCGTGGACCGATCGGGGCTCAGGAGGCCGCGCGTGGACCGATCATGGCTCGGCGACGGCGCGTAGACCGATCGGGGCTCGGAGACGACGCGTGGACCGATCAGGGCTCGGAGACAGAGCGTGGACCGATTGGGGCTCGGATACGGCGCGTGAACCAATCGGGGCTCAGGACTCCGCGCGTGGACCGATCGCGGCTCGGCGACGGCGCGTGGACCGATCGGGTCTCAGAAGGCCGCGCGTGGACAGATCATGACTCGGCGACGGCGCGTGGACCGATCGGGGCTCGGAGACGACGCGTGGACTGACCGGGGCTCGGAGACAGCGCGTGGACCGACTGGGGCTCAGGCGGTTTCGCGTGGACCAATTGGGGTTCGGCGACGGCCCGTGGACCGATCGGGGCTTAGGAGACGGCGCGTGCACCGATCGGGGCCCGGAGACGGGTCGTGGACAGATTGGGGATTAGGAGACGGCGCGTGGACCGATCGGGGCTGGGAGACGGCACGTGGACCGATCGGGGCTCGGAGACAGCGCGTGGACCGACTGGGGCTCAGGCGGTTCCGCGTGGACCAATTGGGGTTCGGCGACGGCGCGTGGACCGATCGGGGCTCAGGAGACGGCGCGTGGACCGATCGGGGCTCAGATGACGACGCGTGGACCGATCGGGGCTCAGGAGACGGCGCGTGCACCGATCGGGGCTCAGGAGGCGGCGCGTGGACCCACCGGGGCTCAGGAGACGGCGCGCGGACCGATCGGGGCTAGGAAACGGCGCGTGGACCGATCGGAACTCGGAGACGACGTATGGACCGATCGGGGCTCGGAAACGGCGCGTGGACCGATCGGAGCTCGGAGACGTGGCGCGGACCGATCCGGGTTCAGGAGACAGCGCGTGAAATGATCGGCGCTTTGAGACGGCGCGTGCACCGATCGGTGCTCGGAGACGGTGCGTCGACGGACCGCGGTTTAGAATGCGGCACGCGAACCGATCGGGGATCGGACACGGCGTGTGGACCGACCGAGGCTCGGAGACGACGCGTTTACGGATCGGGGATCAGGAGACGACGCGTGGAACGATCGGGGCTCGGCGACTGCGCGTGGACGTATCGGGGCTCAGGAGACGGCGCGTGGACCGATCGCGGCTCGGAGATAGCGCGTGAACCGACCGGGGCTTAGGAGGCCGCGCGTGGACCGATCGAGGCTCGGCGATGGCGCGTAGACCCATCGGGGCTCGGAGACGACGCGTGTACGGATCGGGGCTTGGTGACGGCGCGTTTACCGATCGCGGCTCGGAGACGGCCCGTGGACAGATCGGGGCTTAGGAGATGGCGCGTGGGCCGAACGGGGCTCAGGAGACGGCGCGTGGACCGGTCGGGGCTTAGGAGACGACGCCTGGACAGATCGGGGCTTAGGAGGCGGCGTGTCGAACGATCGGTGCTCAGGAGACGGCTCGTGTACCAATCGGCGCTCGGAGACGGCGCGTGGAGCGATCGGGGCTCGGAGACGGCACGCGGAACGATCGGGGCTCAGGAGACGGTGCGTGGAGGCATGGGGGCTTAGAAGACGACGCATGGACCGAGCGAGGCTCAGGAGACGGCGCGTGGACCGATCGCGGCTCGGAGATAGCGCGTGAACCGACCGGGGCTCAGGAGACGGCGCGTGGGCCGATCGGGGCTCGGAGACGGCGCGTTAACTGATCGGGGCTCGGACACGACGCTTGTACGGATCGGGGCTTGGTGACGGAGCGTTGACCGATCGCGGTTTACAGACGGCCCGTGGACGGATCGGGGCTTAGGAGACGGCGTGTGGACCGATCGGGGCTCAGGAGACGGCGCGTAGACCGATCGGGGCTCGTAAATAACGCGTCAACCGATCGGGGCTTAGGAGACGATGCGGGGTTCGATCGGGGCTCGGCGACTGCGCGTGGACCGACTGGAGCTCAGGAGGTTGCTCATGGACCAATTGGGGTTCGGGCGACGGCGCGTGGACCAATTGGGGTTCGGGCGACGGCGCGTGGACCAATCGGTGCTCGGAGACGGCGCGTGGACCGATCGGGGCTCGGAGACGACGCGTGTACGGATCAGGGCTTGGTGACGGCGCGTTTACCGATAGCAGCTCGGAGACGGCCCGTGGACGGATTGCGGCTTAGGAGACGGCGCGTGGAATGATCGGGGCTCAGGAGACGGCGCGTGGACCGGTCGAGGCTCGGAGACGACGCCTGTGCGGATCGGTGATTCGAGGACGACGGGTGGACCGATCCGGGCTCAGGAGACGGCACGTGGCCCCATCAGGGCTCGGAGACGGCGCGTGAACCGATCGGGGCTCAGGAAGCGGCGCCTGGACCGATCGGGGCTCGGAGACGGCGCTTGAACTTATCGGCGCTCGAAGACGGCGCGTGGACCGATCGGGGCTTAGGATACGGCGCGTGGACCGATCGGGGCTCAGGAAGCGGCGCCTGGACCGATCGTGGCTCGGAGACGGCGCGTGGAGGCATCGGGGCTAAGAAGTCGACGCATGGACCGATCGGGGCTCAGGAAACGTCGTGTGACCGATCGGAGCTCGGAGACGACGCGTGGACCGATCGGGGCTCAGGAGACGGCGCGAGGAGCGATCGGGCTCAGGAGACGACGCGTGGATCGTTCGGGGCTCAGGAAACGACGCGTCGACCGATCGGGGCTCAGGAGACGGCGCGCGGACCGACCGGGGCTCCGGAGGATACGCCTGGACCGATCGGGGCTCGGCGACGGCGCGTGGACCGATCGAGGCTCGGAGACAACGCGTGTACGGATCGGGGATTCGGGGACGGCGCGTGGACCGATCGGAGCTCGGAGACGGCGCGTGGACCGACCGGGGCTCAGGAGGCGACGCGTAGACCCATCGGGGCTCGGGGACGGCGTGTGGACCGATCGGGGCTTAGGAGACTCACGTTGATCGATTGGGGCTCCGGAGGCGGCGCGTGGACCGATCGGCGCTTAGGAGACTACGCGTGTACCTATCGGGGCACAGGAGACTGCGCGTGGACCGATTGGGCATCAGGAGACGGCGCGTCGATGGATCGGGGCTTGGGGAACGACGCGTGGACCGATCGGGGCCCAGGAGACGGCGCGTGGACCGATCGGGGCTCGGCGACTGCGTGTGGACGTATCGGGGTTCAGGAGACGGCGCGTGGACCGATCGGGGCTCAGGAGACGGCGCGTGCACCGATCGGGGCCCAGAGACGGGTCGTGGACAGATTGGGGCTTAGGAGACGGCGCGTGGACCGACTGGGGCTCAGGAGACGGCACGTGGTCCGATCGGGCTCGGAGCCGGCGCGTGAACCGATCGGGGCTCAGGAGGCCGCGCGTGGACCGATCGAGGCTCGGCGACGGCGCGTGGACCGATCGGGGCTCGGAGACGACGCGTGTACGGATCAGGGCTTGGTGACGGCGCGTTTACCGATAGCAGCTCGGAGACGGCCCGTGGACGGATCGCGGCTTAGGAGAAGGCGCGTGGACCGATCGGGGCTTAGGAGACGAAGCGTGGACCGATCAGAGCTCAGGAGACGGCGCGTAGACCGATCGGGGCTCGTAAATAACGCGTCAACCGATCGGGGCTTAGGAGACGATGCGGGGTTCGATCGGGGCTCGGCGACTGCGCGTGGACCGACTGGAGCTCAGGAGGTTGCTCATGGACCAATTGGGGTTCGGGCGACGGCGCGTGGACCAATTGGGGTTCGGGCGACGGCGCGTGGACCAATCGGTGCTCGGAGACGGCGCGTGGACCGATCGGGGCTCGGAGACGACGCGTGTACGGATCAGGGCTTGGTGACGGCGCGTTTACCGATAGCAGCTCGGAGACGGCCCGTGGACGGATTGCGGCTTAGGAGACGGCGCGTGGAATGATCGGGGCTCAGGAGACGGCGCGTGGACCGGTCGAGGCTCGGAGACGACGCCTGTGCGGATCGGTGATTCGAGGACGACGGGTGGACCGATCCGGGCTCAGGAGACGGCACGTGGCCCCATCAGGGCTCGGAGACGGCGCGTGAACCGATCGGGGCTCAGGAAGCGGCGCCTGGACCGATCGGGGCTCGGAGACGGCGCTTGAACTTATCGGCGCTCGAAGACGGCGCGTGGACCGATCGGGGCTTAGGATACGGCGCGTGGACCGATCGGGGCTCAGGAAGCGGCGCCTGGACCGATCGTGGCTCGGAGACGGCGCGTGGAGGCATCGGGGCTAAGAAGTCGACGCATGGACCGATCGGGGCTCAGGAAACGTCGTGTGACCGATCGGAGCTCGGAGACGACGCGTGGACCGATCGGGGCTCAGGAGACGGCGCGAGGAGCGATCGGGCTCAGGAGACGACGCGTGGATCGTTCGGGGCTCAGGAAACGACGCGTCGACCGATCGGGGCTCAGGAGACGGCGCGCGGACCGACCGGGGCTCCGGAGGATACGCCTGGACCGATCGGGGCTCGGCGACGGCGCGTGGACCGATCGAGGCTCGGAGACAACGCGTGTACGGATCGGGGATTCGGGGACGGCGCGTGGACCGATCGGAGCTCGGAGACGGCGCGTGGACCGACCGGGGCTCAGGAGGCGACGCGTAGACCCATCGGGGCTCGGGGACGGCGTGTGGACCGATCGGGGCTTAGGAGACTCACGTTGATCGATTGGGGCTCCGGAGGCGGCGCGTGGACCGATCGGCGCTTAGGAGACTACGCGTGTACCTATCGGGGCACAGGAGACTGCGCGTGGACCGATTGGGCATCAGGAGACGGCGCGTCGATGGATCGGGGCTTGGGGAACGACGCGTGGACCGATCGGGGCCCAGGAGACGGCGCGTGGACCGATCGGGGCTCGGCGACTGCGTGTGGACGTATCGGGGTTCAGGAGACGGCGCGTGGACCGATCGGGGCTCAGGAGACGGCGCGTGCACCGATCGGGGCCCAGAGACGGGTCGTGGACAGATTGGGGCTTAGGAGACGGCGCGTGGACCGACTGGGGCTCAGGAGACGGCACGTGGTCCGATCGGGCTCGGAGCCGGCGCGTGAACCGATCGGGGCTCAGGAGGCCGCGCGTGGACCGATCGAGGCTCGGCGACGGCGCGTGGACCGATCGGGGCTCGGAGACGACGCGTGTACGGATCAGGGCTTGGTGACGGCGCGTTTACCGATAGCAGCTCGGAGACGGCCCGTGGACGGATCGCGGCTTAGGAGAAGGCGCGTGGACCGATCGGGGCTTAGGAGACGAAGCGTGGACCGATCAGAGCTCAGGAGACGGCGCGTGGAGCGATCGGGCTCGGAAACGGCGGGTGGCCCGTCCGGGGCTTAGCAGACGATGCGTGGACCGATCGGGGCTCGGAAACGGCGCGTGGACCGATCGGGGCTTAGGAGACGATGCGTGGACCGATCGGGGCTCAGGAGACGGCGCGTGGAGCGATCGGGGCTCGGAAACGGCGGGTGGACCGTCCGGGGCTTAGGAGACGACGCGTGGACCGATCGGGGCTCAGGAGATGGCGCGTAGACCGATCGGGGCTCCGAAACGACGGGTTAACCGAGCGGGGCTTAGGAGACGATGCGTGGACCCATCGGGGCTCGGAGACAGCGCATGTACCGACTGGGGCTCAGGAGACCGTGCGTGAACCGATCGGGGCTCGGCGACTGCGCGTGGGCGGATCGGGGCTCGGAGATGGCGCGTAGAACGATCGGGGCTCAGGATACGGCGCGTTAACCGATTGGGGCTTAGGAGACGATGCGTGGACCGATCGGGGCTCGAAGACGGCGGGTGGACCGATCGGGGCACGGAGACAGCGCGTGGACCGACTGGGGCTCAGGCGATTACGCGTGGACCAATTGGGGTTCGGCGACGGCGCGTGGATCGATCGGGGCTTAGGAGACGACGCGTGGACCGATCGGGGCTCAGGAGACGGCGCGAGGAGCGATCGGGCTCAGGAGACGACGCGTGGATCGATCGGGGATTCGGGGACGACGCGTGGAACGATCCGGGCTCAGGAGACGGCGCCTGGACCGACCGGGGCTCGGCGACTGCGCGTGGACGGATCGGGGCTCAGGAGACGGCGCGAGGGCCGATCGGGGCTCGGAGACGGCGCGTTAACCGATCGGGGCTCGGACACGACGCTTGTACGGATCGGGGCTTGGTGACGGAGCGTTGACCGATCGCGGTTTACAGACGGCCCGTGGATGGATCGGGGCTTAGGAGACGGCGTCTGGACCGATCGGGGCTCAGGAGACGGCGCGTAGACCGATCGGGGCTCGTAAATGACGCGTCAACCGATCGGGGCTTAGGAGACGATGCGGGGATCCATCGGGGCTCGGCGACTGCGCGTGGACCGACTGGAGCTCAGGAGGTTGCTCGTGGACCAATTGGGGTTCGGGCGACGGCGCGTGGACCAATTGGGGTTCGGGCGACGGCGCGTGGACCAATCGGTGCTCGGAGACGGCGCGTGGACCGATCGGGGCGTAGGAGACGACGCGTGTACCTATCGGGGCTCAGGAGACAGCGCGTCGACCGATTGGGCATCAGGAGACGGCGCGTCGATGGATCGGGGCTTGGGGAACGACGCGTGGACCGATCGGGGCTCAGGAGACGGCGCGTGGATCGATCGGGTCTCGGAGACGGCGCGTGGAACGATCGGGGCTCAGGGGACGGCGCGTGGAACGATCGGGGCTCAGGAGACGGCGCGTGGAGCGATCGGGGCTCAGGAGTCGGCGCGTGAACCGATCGGCGCTCGGAGACGGCGCGTGGATCGATCGGGGCTTAGGAGAAGGCGCGTGGACCGATCGGGGCTTAGGAGACGATTCGTGGACCGATCGGGGCTCGGAGACGGCGCGTGGACCGTCCGGCGCTAAGCAGGCCGCGCGTGGACCGATAGAGGCTTAGGAGCCGACGCGTGGACCGATCGGGGCTGAGGAGACGGCGCGTGGACCGATCGGGGCTCGGAGACGGCGCGTGGAACGATCGGGGATCGGGGACGGCGCGTGGAACGATCGCGGCTCGGAGTCGACGCGTTAGCCGATCGGGGTTTAGGAGACGATGCGTGGGCCGATCGGGGCTCGGAGACGGCGCGTGGACCGACCGGGGTTTAGGAGAAGGCGCTTGGACCGAACGGGGCTTAGGAGACGGCCCGTGGACCGATCGGGGCTCGGCGACGGCGCGTGGAACGATCGGGGCTCAGGAGACGGCGCGTCAACCGATCGGCGCTCGGAGACGGCGCGTGGACCGATCGGGGCTTAGGAGGCCGCGCGTGGAACGATCCGGGCTCAGAAGACGGAGCGTGGACCGATCGGGACTTGGAAACGGCGTGTGGAACGATCGGGACTCGGGTGACGGCACGTGAACCGATCGGGGCTTAGGAGACGACGCGGGGACTGATCGGGGCTCAGGAGACGGCGCGAGGACCGATCGGGTCTTAGGAGACGGCGCGTCGACCGATCGGTGCTCAGGATGCGGCGCGTGGACCCATCGGGGCTCGGAGACGGTCCGTGGAGCGATAGGGGCTTAGGAGACGGCGCGTTGACTGATCGGGGCTCGGGAAGCGGCGCCTGAACCGATCTGGCTCGGAGACGGCGCGTGGAGGCATCGGGGCTAAGAAGACGACGCAGGGACCGAGCGGGGCTCAGGAGACGGCGCGAGGACCGACCGGGGCTCAGGTGACGGCGCGCGGACCGACCGGGGCTCAGGTGACGGCGCGTGAACCGATCGGCGCTCGGAGACGGCGTGTCGACCGATCGGGGCTCAGGAGACGGCGCGTGGACCGATCGGGGCTCAGGAGACGACGCGTGGACCGATCGGGGCTCAGGAGACGGCGCGTGGACCGATCGGGGCTCGGAGAATGCGCGTGGACCGATCGTGCCTCAGAAAGCGGCGCCTGGACCGATCGTGGCCCGGAGACGGCGCGAGAAGGCATCTGGGCTTACAAGACGACGCGTGGATCGATCGGGGCTCGGAGACGGCGCATGAACCGACCGGGGCTCAGGAGACGGCGCGTGGACTGATCGGGGCTCGGAGACGGCGCGTTAACCGATCGGGGCTTAGGAGGCCGCGCGTGGACCGATCGAGGCTCGGCGACGGCGCGTGGACCGATCGGGACTCGGAGACGGCGTGTGAACGTATCGGGGCTTAGGAGACGATGCGTTGACCGATCGGGGCTCATGAGACGGCGCGTAGACTGATCGGGGCTCCGGCGGCGACGCGTGGACCGATTGGGGAGCATGAGATGATACGTGGACCGGTCGGGGCTCGGAGACGGCGCACGGACTGATCGGGGCTTAGGATACGACGCGTGGACCGATCGGGGCGGGGAGACGGTGCGTTAACCGATCGGATCTTAGGTGACGATGCGTGGACCGATCGGGGCTCCGAGACGGCGCCTGGACCGACCGGGGCTAAGGAGGCCGCGAGTGGACCTATCGAGGCTTAGGAGCCAACGCGTGGACCGATCGGGGCTGAGGAGACGGCGCGTGGACCGAACGGGGCTCGGAGACGGCGCGTAAAACGATCGGGGCTCAGGAGACGGCGCCTGGACCGATCGGGGCTGAGGAGACGACGCGTGGACCGATCGGGGCTTAGGAGAAAACGCGTGGACCGATCGGGGCTCAGGAAGCGGCGCCTGCACCGATCGTGGCTCGGAGACGGCGCGTGGAGGTATCGGGGCTGAAAAGACGACGGATGGACCGATCGGGGCTTAGGAAGCGGCGCGTGGACAGATTGGGGCTTAGGAGACGGCGCGTGGACCGATCGTGGCTGGGAGACGGCACGTCCACCAATCGGGGCTCAGGAGACTGCGCGTGGATGGATCGGAGCTTAGGGAACGACGCGTGGACCGATCCGGGCTCAGGAGACGGCGCGTGAACCGACCATGGCTCAGGAGGCCGCGCGTGGACCGACTGGGGCTCAGGAGGTTGCGCGTGGACCAATTGGGGATCGGCGACGGGGCGTGGACCGATCGGGGCTCGGAGACGGCGCATTAACGGATCGGGGCTTAGGAGACGATGCGAGGAGGCATCTCGGTTTACAAGATGCCGCGTGGATCGATCGGGGCTCGGAGACGGCGCGTGAACCGACCGGGGCTCAGGAGGCCGCACGTGGACCGATCGAGGCTCGGCGACGGCGCGTGGACCGATCGGGGCTCGGCGACTGCGTGTGGACGTATCGGGGTTCAAGAGAGGGCGCGTGGACCGATCAGGGCTCGCAGACGGCACGTGGACCGATCAGGGCTTTGGAGACAACGCGTGGAATGATCGGGGCTCAGGAGACGGCGCGTGGACCGGTCGAGGCTCGGAGACGACGCGTGTGCGGATCGGGGATTCGAGGACGTCGGGTGGACCGATCCGGGATCAGGAGACGGCGCGTGGACCGATCGGGGCTCGTAAACGGCGCGTGGAACGATCGGGGCTCAGGAGACGGTGCGTGAACCTATCGTCGCTCGGAGACGGCACGTGGACCGATCGGGGCTCTGGAAGCGGCGCACGGACCGATCGTGGCTCGGAGACGGCGCGTGGAGGCATCGGGGCTTTGAAGACGACGCGTGGACCGATCGGGGCTCGGAGACGGCGCGTGGAACGATCGGGGTCAGGAGACGGCGCGTCAACCATTCGGCGCTCGGAGACGGCGCGTGGACCGATCGGGGTTGTGGAAGCGGCGCACGGACCGATCGTGGCTCGGAGACGGCGCGTGGAGGCATCGGGGCTTTGAAGACGACGCGTGGACCGATCGGGGCTCAGGAAACGGCGTGTGGCGCGATCGGGACTCAGGAGACCGTGCGCGGACCGACTGGGGCTCAGGAGACTCGCGTGGATCGTTCGGGGCTCCGGAGGCGCCGCGTGGACCGATTGGGATCAGGAGACGGTGCTTGAACCGTTCGGGGCTCGGAGACGGCGCGTGGACCGATCGGGGCTCAGGAGACGGCGCGTGGACCGATCGCGGCTCAGGAGACGACGCGTGGACCGATCGGGCGTAGGAGACGACGCGTCTACCTATCGGGACTCACGACACAGCGTGTGGACCGATTGGGGCTCAGGAGACGCCGCGTGGAACGATCGGGGCTCGGAGACGGCGCGTGGAACAATCGAGGCTCAGGAGACGGCGCGTGGACCGATTGGGGCTCGGATACGGCGCGTGAACCGACCGGGGCTCAGGAGGCCGCGCGTGGACAGATCGCGGCTCGGCGACGGCGCGTGGACCGATCGGGGCTCAGGAGGCCGCGCGTGGACTGATCATGGCTCGGCGACGGCGCGTGGACCGATCGGGGCTCGGAGACGACGCGTAGACCGATCGGTGCTCGGAGACAGCGCGTGGACCGACTGGGGCTCGGAGACGGCGCGTGGACCGATCGTGGCTTAGGAGAAGGCGCGTTGAATGATCGGGGCTCAGGAGACGGCGCGTGGACCGATCGTGGCTCGGAGACGGCGCGTGGAGGCATCGGGGTTAAGAAGACGACGCATCGACGGAGCGGGGTTCAGGAGACGGCGCGTGGACAGATCATGACTCGGCGACGGCGTGTGGACCGATCGGAGCTCGGAGACGACGCGTGGACCGATCGGGGCTCGGAGACAGCGCGTGGACCGACTGGGGCTCAGGCGGTTTCGCGTGGACCAATTGGGGTTCGGCGACGGCGCGTTGACCGATCGGGGCTTAGGAGACGGCGCGTGCACTGATCGGGGCCCGGAGACGGGTCGTGGACAGATTGGGGATTAGGAGACGGCGCGTGGACCGATCGGGGCTGGGAGACGGCACGTGGACCAATGGGGGCTTAGGAGACGACATGTGGACCGATCGGGGTGTAGGCGACGACGCGTGTACCTATCGGGGCTCAGGAGACAGCGCGTGGACCGATCAGGGCTCGGCGACTGCGCGTGGACGTATCGGGGCTTAGGAGACGATGCGTTGACCGATCGGGGCTCCGGCGGCGACGCGTGGACCGATTGGGGAGCATGAGATGATACGTGGACCGGTCGGGGCTCGGAGACGGCGCACGGACTGATCGGGGCTTAGGATACGACGCATGGACCGATCGGCGCTCAGGAGACGGCGCGTGGAGCGATCGGGGCTCATGAGACGACGCGTTAACAGAGCGGGGTTTAGGAGACGATGCGTAGACCGATCGGTGCTCGAAGACAGCTCGTGGACCGACTGTGGCTCAGGAGGTGGCGCGTGGAGCAATTGGGGTTCGGCGACGGCGCGTGGACCGACCGGGGATTAGGAGACGACGCGTCGACCGATCGGGGCTTAGGAGACGACCCGTCGACCGATCGGGGCTTAGGAAGCGGCGCGTGGACCGATTGGGGCTTAGGAGACGACGTGTGGACCGATCGGGGCTTAGGAGACGGCACGTGATTCGATCGGTGCACAGGAGACGGCGCGTGAACCGGTCGGGGCTTAGGAGACGACGCGTCGGCCGATCGGGGCTCAGGACAAGGGGTGTGGACCGTTCGGAGCTCAGGAGACGGCGCGTGGACCGATCGGGGTTCGGCGATGGCGCGTGGACCGATCGGGGCTCGGAGACGGCGCGGGGACTAATTGGGGCTTAGGAGAACATACGTGGACCGATCGGGGCTCGGAGACAGCGCGTTTACCGACTGGGGCTCGAGAGGTTGCGCGTGGACCAATTGGGGTTCGCCGCGGCGTGTGGACCGACCGGAGCTCAGTAGACCGCGCGTGGACCGATCGGGGCTCGGCGACTGCGCGTGGATGGATCGGGGCTCAGGAGACAGCGCGTGGACCGATCGGGGCTCAGGAAGCGGCGCCTGCACCGATCGTGGCTCGGAGACGGCGCGTGGAGGCATCGGGGCTTCGAAGACGACGCATGGACCAATCGGGGCTCGGAAACGGCGCCTGGACCGATCGGAGCTCGGAGACGACGCGTGGAGCGGTCGGGGCTCAGGAGAAGACGCGTGGATCGATCGGGACTTAGGAGCCGACGCGTGGACCGATCCGGGCTCAGGAGACGGCGCGTGGACCGATCGGGGCTCGAGGAAGGCGCGTGAAACGATCGGGGCTTAGGAGACGGCGCGTGGACCGAGCATGGCTCGGCGACGGCGCGTGGACGGATCGGGGCTCGGAGACGACGCGTGGACCGATTGGGGCTCGGAGACAGCGCGTTAACCGATCGGGGCTTAGGAGACGACGCGTGGACCGATCGGGCCTCAGGAGACGGCGCGTGGACCGATCGGTGCTCGGAGACGGCGCGTGGACGGACCGTGGCTTAGAATGCGTCACGCGGACCGATCGGGGCTCGGATACGGCGTGTGGACGTATCGGGGCTCAGGAGACGATGCGTGAACCGATCGGGGCTCAGGAGACGCCGCGTGGACCGATCGGGGCTCGGAGACGGCACGTTAACCGATCGGGGCTTAGGAGACGATGCGTGGACCGATCGGGGCTCGGAGACGACGCGTAGACCGATCGGTGCTCGGAGACAGCGCGTGGACCGACTGGGGCTCGGAGACGGCGCGTGGACCGATCGTGGCTTAGGAGAAGGCGCGTTGAATGATCGGGGCTCAGGAGACGGCGCGTGGACCGATCGTGGCTCGGAGACGGCGCGTGGAGGCATCGGGGTTAAGAAGACGACGCATCGACGGAGCGGGGTTCAGGAGACGGCGCGTGGACAGATCATGACTCGGCGACGGCGTGTGGACCGATCGGAGCTCGGAGACGACGCGTGGACCGATCGGGGCTCGGAGACAGCGCGTGGACCGACTGGGGCTCAGGCGGTTTCGCGTGGACCAATTGGGGTTCGGCGACGGCGCGTTGACCGATCGGGGCTTAGGAGACGGCGCGTGCACTGATCGGGGCCCGGAGACGGGTCGTGGACAGATTGGGGATTAGGAGACGGCGCGTGGACCGATCGGGGCTGGGAGACGGCACGTGGACCAATGGGGGCTTAGGAGACGACATGTGGACCGATCGGGGTGTAGGCGACGACGCGTGTACCTATCGGGGCTCAGGAGACAGCGCGTGGACCGATCAGGGCTCGGCGACTGCGCGTGGACGTATCGGGGCTTAGGAGACGATGCGTTGACCGATCGGGGCTCCGGCGGCGACGCGTGGACCGATTGGGGAGCATGAGATGATACGTGGACCGGTCGGGGCTCGGAGACGGCGCACGGACTGATCGGGGCTTAGGATACGACGCATGGACCGATCGGCGCTCAGGAGACGGCGCGTGGAGCGATCGGGGCTCATGAGACGACGCGTTAACAGAGCGGGGTTTAGGAGACGATGCGTAGACCGATCGGTGCTCGAAGACAGCTCGTGGACCGACTGTGGCTCAGGAGGTGGCGCGTGGAGCAATTGGGGTTCGGCGACGGCGCGTGGACCGACCGGGGATTAGGAGACGACGCGTCGACCGATCGGGGCTTAGGAGACGACCCGTCGACCGATCGGGGCTTAGGAAGCGGCGCGTGGACCGATTGGGGCTTAGGAGACGACGTGTGGACCGATCGGGGCTTAGGAGACGGCACGTGATTCGATCGGTGCACAGGAGACGGCGCGTGAACCGGTCGGGGCTTAGGAGACGACGCGTCGGCCGATCGGGGCTCAGGACAAGGGGTGTGGACCGTTCGGAGCTCAGGAGACGGCGCGTGGACCGATCGGGGTTCGGCGATGGCGCGTGGACCGATCGGGGCTCGGAGACGGCGCGGGGACTAATTGGGGCTTAGGAGAACATACGTGGACCGATCGGGGCTCGGAGACAGCGCGTTTACCGACTGGGGCTCGAGAGGTTGCGCGTGGACCAATTGGGGTTCGCCGCGGCGTGTGGACCGACCGGAGCTCAGTAGACCGCGCGTGGACCGATCGGGGCTCGGCGACTGCGCGTGGATGGATCGGGGCTCAGGAGACAGCGCGTGGACCGATCGGGGCTCAGGAAGCGGCGCCTGCACCGATCGTGGCTCGGAGACGGCGCGTGGAGGCATCGGGGCTTCGAAGACGACGCATGGACCAATCGGGGCTCGGAAACGGCGCCTGGACCGATCGGAGCTCGGAGACGACGCGTGGAGCGGTCGGGGCTCAGGAGAAGACGCGTGGATCGATCGGGACTTAGGAGCCGACGCGTGGACCGATCCGGGCTCAGGAGACGGCGCGTGGACCGATCGGGGCTCGAGGAAGGCGCGTGAAACGATCGGGGCTTAGGAGACGGCGCGTGGACCGAGCATGGCTCGGCGACGGCGCGTGGACGGATCGGGGCTCGGAGACGACGCGTGGACCGATTGGGGCTCGGAGACAGCGCGTTAACCGATCGGGGCTTAGGAGACGACGCGTGGACCGATCGGGCCTCAGGAGACGGCGCGTGGACCGATCGGTGCTCGGAGACGGCGCGTGGACGGACCGTGGCTTAGAATGCGTCACGCGGACCGATCGGGGCTCGGATACGGCGTGTGGACGTATCGGGGCTCAGGAGACGATGCGTGAACCGATCGGGGCTCAGGAGACGCCGCGTGGACCGATCGGGGCTCAGGAGACGGCGCGTGAAATGATCGGCGCTCTGAGACGGCGCGTGGACCGATTGTGGCTTACGAGACGGCGCGTGGATCGATCAGGGCTCAGGAAGCGGCGCCTGGACCTATCGTGGCTTGGAGACGGCGCGTGGAGGCGTCGGGACTAAGAACACGACGCATGGACCGAGCGGGGCTCAGGAGACGGCGCGAGGAGCGATCGGGGCTCAGGAGACGACGCGGCGACGGATCGGGGCTTAGGAGACGACGCGTGGACCGATAGGGGCTCGGAGACGGTACGAGGACCGACCGGAGATCAGGAGATTCGCGTGGATCGATCAGGGCTCCGGAGGCGGCGCATGGACCGATTGGGGAGCATGCGATGGTGCGTGGACCGATCGGGGCTCGGAGACGGCGTACGGACCGATCGGGGCTCAGGAGGATACGCCTGGACCGATCGGGGCTCGGCGAAGGCGCGTGGACCGATCGGGGCTCAGGAGACGGTGCGTGGACCGATTGGGGCTCGGATACGGCGCCTGGACCGTCCGGGGCTCCGGAGGCGATGCGTGGACCGATCGGGGCTCAGGAGACTGCGCGTGGATGGATCGGAGCTTAGGGAACGACGCGTGGACCGATCGGGGCTCAGGAGACTGCGCGTGAATCGATCGTCGCGCGGAGACGGCGCATGGACCGATCGGGGCTCGGAGACGGCACGTTAACCGATCGGGGCTTAGGAGACGATGCGTGGACCGATCGGGCTCGGAGCCGGCGCGTGAACCGATCGGGGCTCAGGAGGCGGCGCGTGGACCGATCGAGGCTCGGCGACGGCGCGTGGACCGATCGGGGCTCGGAGACGACGCGTGTACAGATCAGGGCTTGGTGACGGCGCGTTTACCGATAGCAGCTCGGAGACGGCCCGTGGACGGATCGCGGCTTAGGAGACGGCGCGTGGACCGATCGAGGCTCGGAGACGACGCGTGTGCGGATCGGGGATTCGAGGACGACGGGTGGACCGATCCGGGCTCAGGAGACGACGCGTCGTCCGATCGGGGCTCAGGATGCGGCGCGTGGACCCATCGGGGCTCGGAGACGGCACGTGGACCGATCAGGGCTCGGCGACTGCGCGTGGACGTATCGGGGCTCAGGAGACGGCGCGTGGACCGATCGGGGCTCGAAGACGGCGCGTGGACCGATCGGGCCTCAGGAGGCCGCGCGTGGACAGATCATGACTCGCAGACGACGCGTGGACCGATCGGGGCTCGGAGACAGCGCGTGGACCAACCGGGACTCAGGAGCCCGCGCGTGGACCGATCCCGGCTCGGCGACGGCGCGTGGACCGATGGGGCTCAGGAGCCGCGCGTGGACCGATCATGGCTCGGTGACGGCGCGTGGACCGATCGGGGCTTAGGTGACGATGCGTGGACCGATTGGGGCTCAGGAAGCAGCGCCTGGACCTATCGTGGCTCGGAGACGGCGCGAAGAGGCATCTGGACTTCGAAGACGACGCGTGGATCGATCGGGGCTCGGAGACGGCGCGTGAACCGACCGGGGCTCAAGAGGCCGCGCGTGGACCGATCGAGGCTCAGGAGGCCACGCCTGGACCGATCGGGGCTCCGCGACGGCACGTGGACCGATCGAGGCTCGGAGACGACACGTGTACGGATCGGGGATTCGGCGATGACGCGTGGACCGATCCGGGCTCAGGAGACGGCGCGTGGACGGATCGGGGCTCGGAGACGGCGCGTGGAACGATCGGGGCTCAGGAGACGGCGCGTGAACCGATCGGCGCTCGGAGACGGCGCGTGGACCGATAGGGGCTTAGGAGACGGCGCGTGGACCGATCGGGGCTCGGAGACGGGGCGTGGAATGATCGGGGCTCACGAGACGGCGCGTGAAATGATCGGCGCTCTGAGACGGCGCGTAGACCGATTGGGGCTTACGAGACGGCGCGTGGACCGATCGGGGCTCAGGAAGCGGCGCCTGGACTGATCGTGGCTCGAAGACGGCGCGTGGAGGCATGGGGGCTAAGAAGACGACGCATGGATCGAGCGGGGCTCAGGAGACGGCGCGAGGGGCGATCGGGGCTTGGAGACGGCGCGTGGAGGCATCGGGGCTTTGAAGACGACGCGTGGACCGAACGGTGCTCAGAAAACGGCGCGTGGACCGATCGGTGCTCGGAGACGATGCGTGGACCGATCGGGGCTCAGGTAACGGCGTGTGGAGCGGTTGGGGCTCAGGAGACGACGCGTGGATCGATCGAGGCTCAGAAGACGACGCGTCGACCGATCGGGGCTCAGGAGACGGCTCGTGGATCGATCGGGGCTCGGAGACGCCGCGTGGAACGATCGGGGCTCACGAGACGGCGCTTGAACTTATCGGCGCTCAGAGACGGCCCGTGGACCGATCGGGGCTTAGGATACGGCGCGTGGACCGATCGGGGCTCAGGAAGCGGCGCCTGGACCGATCGTGGCTCGGAGACGGCGCGTGGAGGCATCGGGGCTAAGAAGACGAGGCATGGACCGATCGGGGCTCAGGAAACGGCGCGTAGACCGATCATGGCTCGGAGACGGTGCGTGGGACGATCGGGGCTCGGAGCCGGTGCGTTAACCGATCGGGGCTTAGGAGACGATGCGTCGACCGATCGGGGCTCGGAGACGGCGCGTGAACCGCTCGGGGCTCGGAGACGGCGCCTGGACCGATCGTGGCTCGAAGACGGCGCGTGGAGGCATCCGGGCTAAGAAGACAACGCATGGACCGAGCGGGGTTCAGGAGACGGCGCGAGGAGCGATCGGGGCACAGCAGAAGACACGTCAATTGATCGGGGCTCCGGAGACGACGCCTCGACGGATCGGCTCTCAGGAGGCGGCACGAGAAGCGATCGGGGCTCAGGAGAAGACGCGTCACTTGATCGGGGCTCAGGAGACGACGCGTCGACGAATCGGGGCTTAGAAGACGACGCGTCGACCGACCGGAGCTCAGGAGATTCGCGTGGATCGATTGGGGCTCCGTAGGCGGCGCGTGGACCGATTGGGGCTTAGGAGACGACGCGTGGACCGATCGGGGCTCCGTAGGCGGCGCGTGGACCGATTGGGGCTTAGGAGACGACGCGTGGACCGATCGGGGCTCAGGAGGCTCGGAGACGACGCGTGGACCAATCGGGGCTCGGAGACAGTGCGTGGACCGACTGGGGCTCAGGCGGTTGCCCGTGGACCAATTGGGGTTCGGCGACGGCGCGTGGACCGATCGGGGCTCAGGAGGCGGTGCGTAGAACGATCGGGGCTCAGGAGACGGCGCGTTAACCGATTGGGGCTTGGGAGACGTTGCGTGGACCGATCGGCGCACGAAGACGGCGCGTGGACCGATCGGGGCTCGGACACAGTGCGTGGACCGACTGGGGCTCAGGCGGTTGCGCGTGGACCAATTGGGGTTCGGCGACGGCGCGTGGACCGATCGGGGCTCAGGAGGCGGCGCGTGGATCGATCGGGGCTCGGAGACGGCGCGTGGAACGATCGGGTCTCAGGAGACGGCGCGAGGAGGCATCTGGGCTTACAAGACAACGCGTGGATCGATCGGGGCTCGGAGACGGCGCATGAACCGACCGGGGCTCAGGAGGCGGCGCGTGAACTGATCGGGGCTCGGAGACGGCGCGTCGACCGCTCGGGGTTCGGAGACGGCGCCTGGACCGTCCAGGGCTCAGCAGGCGATGCGTGGGACGATCGGGGCTCAGGAGATTGCGCGTGGATGGATCGGAGCTTAGGGAACGACGCGTGGACCGATCAGGGCTCAGGAGACGGCGCGTGAACCGATCGGCGCTCGGAGACGGCACGTGGACCGATCGGGGCTTAGGAGACGGCGCGTGGACCAATAGGAGATCAGGAGAGGACGCGTGGACCGATAGGGCTCTGGAAGCGGCGCACGGACCGATCGTGGCTCGGAGACGGCGCGTGGAACGATCGGAGCTCAGGAGACGGGGCGTGAAATGATCGGCGCTCTCAGACGGCGCGTGGACCGATCGGTGCTCGGAGACGACGCGTGGACCGATCGGGGCTGAGGAGACGGCGTGTGGACCGATCGGGGCTCAGGAGACGGCGCGTGGACCGATTGGGGCTCGGGAGACTGCGCGTGGATGGATCGGGGCTTCGGGAACGACGCGTGGACCGATTGAGGTTCAGGAGACGGCACGTGGACCGATCGGGGCTCGGAGACGGCACGTGGAACGATCGGGGCTTAGGAGGCCGCGCGTGGACCGATCGGGACTCAGGAGACGCGGTGTGGACCGATCGCGGCTCAGGAGGCGGCGCGTGGACCGATTGGGGCTTAGGAGACGGCGCGTGGGTCGATCGGGGTTCAGGAAGCGGCGCCTGGACCGATCGTGGCTCGGAGACGGCGCGTGGAGGCATCGGGGCTAAAAAGACGACATATGGACCGAGCGGGGCTCAGGAGACGGCGCGAGGAGCGATCGGGGCTCAGGAGAAGACGCGTCAATTGATCGGGGCTCAGGAGACGACGCGTCGACGGATCGGGGCTTAGGAGACGACGCGTGAACCGATCGGGGCTTAGGAGACGACGCGTGGAACGATCGGGGCTGAGGAGACGGCGCGCAGACCGACCGGGGCTCAGGAGACTCGCGTGGATCGATCGGGGCTCAGGAGACGACGCGTGGACCCATCGCGGCTCGGAGACGGCGTGTGGATGTATCGGGGCTTAGGAGACGACGCGTGGACTGATCGGGGCTCAGGAGAAGACGCGTGGACCGATCGGGGCTTAGGAGAGGACCCGTCGACCGATCGGGGCTCAGGAGACGGCGCGTGGACGGATCGGTCTCAGGAGACGGCGCGTGAACCGATCGGCACTCGGAGACGGGGCGTGGACCGATCGGGGGTTAGGAGATGGCGCGTGCACCGATCGGGGCCCGGAGACGTGTCGTGGACAGATTGGGGCTTAGGAGACGGCGCGTGGACCGATCGGGGCTCACGAGACGGCGCGTGGACCGATCGGGGCTCAGGAGACGGCGCGCAGACCGATCGGGGCGCAGGAGGCGGCGCGTGGACCGATTGGGGCGCAGGAGGCGGTGCGTGGACCGATTGGGGCTTAGGAGACGGCGCGTGGACCGATCGGGGCTTAGGAAACAACGCGTGGACCGATGGGGGCTCGGAGACGGCGCGTGGACCGACTGGGGCTCAGGAGACTCGCGTGGATCGATCGGGGCTCCGGAGACGCCGCGTGGAGCGATGGGGATCAGGAGACGGTGCGCGGACCGATCGGGGCTCGGAGACGGCGCGTGGACCGATCGGGGCTTAGGAGACGACGCGTGGACCGATCGGGGCGTAGGACACGACCCGTGTACCTATCGGGGCTCACGAGACAGCGTGTGGACCGATTGGGGCTCAGGAGACAGCGCGTGGACCGATCGGGGCTCGGAGACGGCGCGTGGAACGATCGGAGCTCAGGAGACGGGGCGTGAAATGATCGGCGCTCTGAGACGGCGCGTGGACCGATCGGTGCTCGGAGACGACGCATGGACCGATCGGGGCTGAGGAGACGGCGTGTGGACCGATCGGGGCTCAGGAGACGGCGCGTGGACCGATTGGGGCTCGGGAGACTGCGCGTGGATGGATCGGGGCATCGGGAACGACGCGTGGACCGATCGAGGTTCAGGAGACGGCACGTGGACCGATCGGGGCTCGGAGACGGCGCGTGGAACGATCGGGGCTTAGGAGGCCGCGCGTGGACCGATCGGGACTCAGGAGACGGCGTGTGGACCGATCGGGGCTCAGGAGGCGGCGCGTGGACCGATTGGGGCTTAGGAGACGGCGCGTGGGTCGATCGGGGTTCAGGAAGCGGCGCCTGGACTGATCGTGGCTCGGAGACGGCGCGTGGAGGCATCGGGGCTAAAAAGACGACATATGGACCGAGCGGGGCTCAGGAGACGGCGCGAGGAGCGATCGGGGCTCAGGAGAAGACGCGTCAATTGATCGGGGCTCAGGAGACGACGCGTCGACGGATCGGGGCTTAGGAGACGACGCGTGAACCGATCGGGGCTTAGGAGACGACGCGTGGAACGATCGGGCTCGGAGCCGGCGCGGGAACCGATCGGGGTTCAGGAGACGGCGCGTGGATCGATTGGGGCTTGGATACGGCGCAAGCCGCGACCGGGGCTCAGGAGGCCGCGCGTGGACCGATCATGGCTCGGCGACGGCGCGTGGACCGACCGGGGCTCGGAGACGGCGCGTGGAATGATCGGGGCTCAGGAGACGGCGCGTGAACCGATCGGCGCTCGGAGACGGCACGTGGACCGATCGGGGCTTAGGAGACGGCGCGTAGACCAATAGGAGGTCAGGAGAGGACGCGTGAATCGATAGGGCTCTGGAAGCGGCGCACGAACCGATCGTGGCTCGGAAGCCTCGCGTAGATCGATCGGGACTCCGGAGGCGCCGCGTGGACCGATGGGGATCAGGACACGGTGCGTGGACCGATCGGGGCTCGAAGACGGTGGGTCGACCGATCGGGGCTCGGAGACAGCGCGTGGACCGACTGGGGCTCAGGCGATTGCGCGTGGACCAATTGGGGTTCGGCGACGGCGCGTGGATCGATCGGGGCTTAGGAGACGGGGCGTGCACCGATCGGGGCCCGGAGACGGGTCGTGGACAGATTGGGGATTTGCAGACGGCGCGTGGACCGATCGTGGCTGGGAGACGACAGGTCCACCAATCGGGGCTTAGGAGACGACGCGTAGACCGATCGGGGCCCAGGAGACGGCGCGTGGACCGATCGGGGCTCAGGAAACGGCGCGTCGACCGACTGGGGCTCAGCCGATTGCGCGTGGACGAATTGGGGTTCGGCGACGGCGCGTGGATCGATCGGGGCTTAGGAGACGGCGCGTGCACCGATCGGGGCCCGGAGACGGGTCGTGGACAGATTGGGGATTTGCAGACGGCGCGTGGACCGATCGTGGCTGGGAGACGACAGGTCCACCAATCGGGGCTTAGGAGACGACGCGTAGACCGATCGAGGCCCAGGAGACGGCGGGTGGACCGACTGGGGCTCAGGCGGTTGCGCGTGGACCAATTGAGGTTCCGCGACGGCGCGTGGACCGATCGGGGCTCGGAGACGACGCGTGTACGGATCAGGGCTTGGTGACGGCGCGTTTGCCGATAGCAGCTCGGAGACGGCCCGTGGACGGATCGCGGCTTAGGAGACGGCGCGTGGAACGATCGGGGCTCAGGAGACAGCGCGTGGACCGGTCGAGGCTCGGAGACGGCACGTGGACCGATCGGGGCTTAGGAGAAGGCGCGTGGACCGATCGGGGCTTAGGAGACGGCGCGTGGACCGATCGGGGCTTAGGAGACGATGCGTGAACAGATCGGGGCTCGGAGACGGCGCGTGGACAGATCGGGCTCAGGAGACGGCGCGTGGACCGATCGGGGCTTAAGAGACGACGCGTGGACCCATCGGGGCTGCGGAGACGGCGCCTGGACCGATCGTGGCTCGGAGACGGCGCGTGGAGCCATCCGGGCAAAGAAGACGACGCATGGACCGGGGTTCAGGAGACGGCGCGAGGAGCGATCGGGGCACAGGAGAAGACACGTCAATTGATCGGGGCTCAGGAGACGACGCGTCGACGAATCGGGGCTTAGGAGACGACGCGTCGACCGACCGGAGCTCAGGAGATTCGCGTGGATCGATTGGGGCTCCGTAGGCGGCGCGTGGACCGATTGGGGCTTAGGAGACGACGCGTGGACCGATCGGGGCTCAGGAGACAGCGCGTCGACCGATTGGGCGTCAGGAGACGGCGCGTCGATGGATCGGGGCTTGGGGAACGACGCGTTGACCGATCGGGGCTCAGGAGACGGCGCGTGGATCGATCGAGGCTCGGAGACGGCGCGTGGAACGATCGGGGCTGAGGAGACGGCGCGTGGAACCATCGGGGCTCAGGAGACGGCGCGTGGAGCGATCGGGGCTCAGGAGACGGCGCGTGAACCAATCGGCGCTCCGAGACGGCGCGTGGACCGATCGGGGCTCGGAGACGGCGCGTGGAACAATCGGGGCTCAGGTGACGGCGCGTGAACCGATCGGCGCTCGGCGACGGCGCGAGGACCGATCGGGGCTTAGCAGAAGGCGCTTGGACCGATCGGGGCTTAGGAGACTACGCGTGTACCTATCGGGGCTCAGGAGACTGCGCGTGGACCGATTGGGCATCAGGAGACGGCGCGTCGATGGATCGGGGCTTGGTGAACGACGCGTGGACCGATCGGGGCTCAGGAGACGGCGCGTGGACCGATCGGGGCTCGGCGACTGCGTGTGGACGTATCGGGGTTCAGGAGACGGCGCGTGGACCGATCGTGGCTGGGAGACGGCAGGTCCACCAATCCGGGCTTAGGAGACGACGCGTAGACCGAGCATGGCTCAGGAGGACGCGCGTGGACCGACTGGGGCTCAGGAGGTTTCGCGTGGACCAATTGGGGTTCGGTGACGGGGCGTGGACCGATCGGGGCTCGGAGACGGCGCGTTAACCGATCGGGGCTTAGGAGACGATGCGAGGAGGCATCTGGGTTTACAAGACGACGTGTGGATCGATCGGGGCTCGGAGACGGCGCGTTAACCGGTCGGGGCTTAGGAGACGATGCGAGGAGGCATCTGGGTTTACAAGAAGACGCGTGGATCGATCGGGGCTCGGAGACGGCGCGTGAACCGACCGGGGCTCAGGAGACGGCGCGTGGACCGATCGGGGCTCGGAGACGGCGCGTGGAATGATCGGGGCTCAGGAGACGGCGCTTGAACCGATCGGCGCTCGGAGACAGCGCGTGGACCGATCGGGGCTCAGGAGACGGCGCGTGAACCGATCGGAGATGAGGAGACGATGCGTGGACCGATAGGGCTCTGGAAACGGCGCACGGACCGATCGTGGATCGGCGACGACCTGTGGACCGATTGGGGCTCAGGAGGCCGCGCGTGGACCGATCATGGCTCGGCGACAGCGCGTGGATCGATCGGGGCTCGGAGACGGCGCGTGGAACGATCGGGGCTTAGGAGGCCGCGCCTGGACCGATCGTGGCTCGGAGACGGCGCGTGGAGGCATCGGGGCTAAAAAGACGACATATGGACCGAGCGGGGCTCAGGAGGCGGCGCGAGGAGCGATCGGGGCTCAGGAGAAGACGCGTCAATTGATCGGGGCTCAGGAGACGACGCGTCGACGGATCGGGGCTTAGGAGACGACGCGTGAACCGATCGGGGCTTAGGAGACGACGCGTGGAACGATCGGGGCTCAGGAGACGGCGCGCGGACCGACCGGGGCTCAGGAGACTCGCGTGGATCGATCGGGGCTCAGGAGGCGACGCGTGGACCCATCGCGGCTCGGAGCCGGCGTGTGGATGTATCGGGGCTTAGGAGACGACGCGTGGACTGATCGGGGCTCAGGAGAAGACGCTTGGACCGATCGGGGCTTAGGAGAGGACCCGTCGACCGAGCAGGGCTCAGGAGACGGCGCGTGGACAGATCGGTCTCAGGAGACGGCGCGTGAACCGATCGGCACTCGGAGACGGGGCGTGGACCGATCGGGGGTTAGGAGACGACGCGTGGAACGACCGGGGCTCAGGAGACGGCGCGTGGACCGACCGGGGCTCAAGAGACTCGCGTGGATCGATCGGGGCTCAGGAGGCAACGCGGGGACCCATCGGGGCTCGGAGACGGCGTGTGGACGTTATCGGGGCTTAGGAGACGACGCGTGGACTGATCGGAGCTCAGGAGAAGACGCGTGGACCGATCGGGGCTTAGGAGAGGACCCGTCGACCGATCGGGGCTCCGGAGACGACGCGTGGACCGATCGAGGTTTAGCAGAGGACGCGTCGACCGATCGGGGCTCAGGAGAGAGTGAGTGGACGGATCGGGACTCAGGAGACGGCGCGTGAACCGATCGGCGCTCGGAAACGGGGCGTGGACCGATTGGGGTTTAGCAGAGGACGCGTCGACCGATCGGGGCTCAGGAGACAGCGCGTGGACGGATCGAGTCTCAGGAGACGGCGCGTGAACCAATCGGTGCTCGGAGACGGGGCGTGGACTGATCGGGGCTTAGAATGCGTCACGCGGACCGATCGGGGCTCGGGTACGGCATGTGGACGTATCGGGGCTTAGGAGACGATGCGTGGACCGATCGGGGCTCAGCAGACGGCGCGTGGACCGATAGGGGCTTCGGAGACGGTACATGGATCGATCGAGGCTCGGAGACGGCGCGTGGACCGACTGGGGCTCAGGAGACGGCGGGTGAACCGGTCGGGTCTTAGGAGACGATCCGTGAACCGATCGGGGCTCGGAGACGGCGCGTGGACAGATCGGGGCTCGGCGACTGCGCGTGGACGTATCGGGGCTCAGGAGACGGCGCGTGGACCGATCGGGGCTCGGAGACGGCACGTTAAGCGATCGGGGCTTAGAAGACGATGCGTGGGCCGATCGCGGCTCGGAGATGGCGCGTGAACCGACCGGGGCGCAGGAGGTCGCGCGTGGACCGATCGAGGCTCGGCGACGGCGTGTGGACCCATCGGGGCTCGGAGACGACGCGTGTACGCATCGGGGCTTGGTGACGGCGCGTTATCGATCGGGGCTCGAAAACGGCGGGTGGACCGTCCGGGGCTTAGGAGACGATGCGTGGACCGATCGGGGCTCAGAAGACGGCGCGTGGACGGATCGGCGCTCGGAGACGGGGCGTGGACCGATCGGGGCTCAGGAGAGGGCGCGTGGACCGATCGACGCTCGGAGACGGCGCGTGGAACGATCGGGGCTCAGGAGACGACGCGTGGACCGATCGGGGCTCAGGAGACGGCGCGTAGCGCGATGGGTCTCCGAAACGACGCGTTAACCGAGCGGGGCTTACGAGACGATGCGTGGACCGATCGGGGCTCGGAGACAGAGCGTGTACCGACTGGGGCTCAGGAGACCGCGCGTGAACCGATCGGGGCTCGGCGACTGCGCGTGGACGGATCGGGGCACGGAGACGGCGCGTAGAACGATCGGGGCTCAGGAGACAGCGCGTGAACCGATTGGGGCTTAGGAGACGTTGCGTGGACCGATCGGCGCTCGAAGACGGCGCGTGGACCGATCGGGGCTCAGGAGACTGCGCGTGGATGGATCGGAGCTTAGGGAACGGCGCGTTGATCGATCGGGGCTCAGGAGACGGCGCGTGGGCCGAGCATGGCTCAGGAGGCCGCGCGTGGACCGACTGGGGCTCAGGAGGTTGCGCGTGGACCAATTGGGGTTCGGCGACGGGGCGTGGACCGATCGGGGCTCGGAGACGCCGCGTTAACCGATCGGGGCTTAGGAGACGATGCGAGGAGGCATCTGGGTTTACAAGACGACGTGTGGATCGATCGGGGCTCGGAGACGGCGCGTGAACCGACCGGGGCTCAGGAGACGGCGCGTGGACCGATCGGGGCTCGGAGACGGCACGTTAACCGATCGGGGCTTAGGAGACGATGCGTGGACCGATCGGGCTCGGAACCGGCGCGTGAACCGATCGGGGTTCAGGAGACGGCGCGTGGATCGATTGGGGCTTGGATACGGCGCAAGCCGCGACCGGGGCTCAGGAGGCCGCGCGTGGACCGATCATGGCTCGGCGACGGCGCGTGGACCGACCGGGGCTCGGAGACGGCGCGTGGAATGAACGGGGCTCAGGAGACGGCGCGTGAACCGATCGGCGCTCGGAGACGGCACGTGGACTGATCGGGGCTTAGGAGACGGCGCGTGGAACGATCGGGGCTCAGGGGACGGCGCGTGGACCAATTGGGGTTCGGCGACGGCGCGTGGATCGATCGGGGCTTAGGAGACGGCGCGTGCACCGATCGGGGCCCGGAGACGGGTCGTGGACAGATTGGGGCTTAGCAGACGGCGCGTGGACCGATCGTGGATGGGAGACGTCACGTCCACCAATCGGGGCTTAGGAGACGACGCGGAGACCGATCGGGGCCCAGGAGACGGCGCGTGGACCGATCGGGGCTCAGGAAACGGCGCGTGGACCGACTGGGGCTCAGGCGATTGCGCGTGGACGAATTGGGGTTCGGCGACGGCGTGTGGACCGATCGGGGCTTAGGAGAGGACCCGTCGACCGATCGGAGCTCAGGAGACGGCGCGTGGACGGATCGGTCTCAGGAGACGGCGCGTGAGCCGATCGGCACTCGGAGACGGGGCGTGGACCGATCGGGGGTTAGGAGATGGCGCGTGCACCGATCGGGGCCCGGAGACGTGTCGTGGACAGATTGGGGCGCAGGAGGCGGCGCGTGGACCGATTGGGGCGCAGGAGGCGGTGCGTGGACCGATTGGGGCTTAGGAGACGGCGCGTGGACCGATCGGGGCTTAGGAGACAACGCGTGGACCGATGAGGGCTCGGAGACGGCGCGTGGACCGACTGGGGCTCAGGAGACGGTGCGTGAACCGTTCGGGGCTCGGAGACGGCGCGTGGACCGATCGGGGCTCGGAGACGACGCGTAGACCGATCGGTGCTCGGAGACAGCGCGTGGACCGACTGGGGCTCGGAGACGGCGCGTAGACCGATCGGGGCTTAGGAGACGACGCGTGGACCGATCGGGGCTCAGGAGACGGCGCGTGGACCGATCGGGGCTCAGGAGACGGCGCGTGCACCGATCGGGGCCCGGAGACGGGTCGTGGACAGATTGGGGCTTTGCAGACGGCGCGTGGACCGATCGTGGCTGGGAGAC